>MCJB01009023.1:0-16862 GCA_002018475.1 Nicotiana obtusifolia
CAAGAGCATACAACAAGAAGGTGCGCCCTCAGAAATTTGAAGTGGGCCAGATGGTATTGAAACGTATTCTCCCTCACCAGGTGGAAGCTAAAGGCAAATTCGCCCCAAACTGGCAGGGACCATTCGTCGTGACGAGAGTGTTGCCTAATGGTGCCTTGTATTTAACAGACATGGAAGGAAAATGTGTAGATATGGCTATCAATTCTAATGCAGTTAAGAGGTACTATGTATGAGTTCTTTGCTCATCTTCAATTGTATTTTGTACTTGGCACGTTCGAAGTTGAAATGACGAAGGCATTTTGTTCCGCTACCCAAACACTTTCATCCTTTGCCTACCCTTTTGAGCCTTATTTATTTTCTTTCACATCCCTCTTTTGGAATCAGAAGCAGAAATAAGAAGGAAAAAAAAATGAAAAGAAAGAAAAAAAGAAGAAAAAAGTGAAGAAAAGAAAAAGAAGAAGGAAAAGAAAAAGAAGAAGAAAGAAAGAAACAAACAAACAAAAGGAAAAGGGAAAAATGTTTTGAACTACGTTCGACCTGATTGCTTTTAAGGATACGTAGGCAGCCTTACGGTTCGGTCTCATCAAAATTAAAATTAAAATTTTTCCAGACCCCAAAGAAACTAGGGCAGAAGCTTTAGATTCGAAAGATCTTATTCCAAAAGTTGTAATATTTACCCCTATATCATCTTGAATTATTTTGAGCCTTCATGCCACCCTCTCTTTCTAACCCGGTCCAAAAGCCTACATTACGGTCCAAAGAAAGACCTTCCGATCAATCTTTGAGGGTGCCGGGTCAAGCGAGGTAGAGACATGATTCGCATCAGGGGCAACACTCCATTCATGAGAAGAGAGAAAATTCAAAATTAGAGAGTCTTATTGGTGAAAACCCTCACGGGCACCATAAGGCGATGGTGAGATGAGAGAAAATTCAAAATGAGAGAGTTTATTGGTGAAAACCCTCACGGGCACCATAAGGCGATGGTGAGATGAGAGAATACCCAAAATGAGAGACTCTTATTGGTGAAAACTCTCACGGGCACTACAAGTCAAGTGGGCTCGCAACTTTGTAGAAAAATGGGATCAATGAAAGACGATTTATGAGGTATGGACTCATGCCATGAGCTGAATATGATTGGTTGGACGGATTAGGCTGATCAATCCGAAATGCATGTCATGGTCATTGGAGCTGGCTGTTTCCCTCAGATAAGTCTTCATTCTCTAAAATTCCGGCACACAATCAGTTTATTCCAAATTTTCCTTTGTTCTTCATGTCAAAAATTATTTTACTTTGCTCTTTGAGTCTATCTTTAAGAGTTCCTTTTAGTCCATGCTGAATAAGCAGGAAAGGATTTTAAAGCTTAATACCAACTTCTAAATTGCGCAAAGCGGAACTCGGCCAAGCATATCACAAGAGACATAATTTAGAATGAGCGGTATGCAGATAACCGAAATTCAGGCAATAAGGTAATTCTTGAGTTTTGAGAAAATACGAGGATGCAGCAACGTCCAGAATGAAAATGCAATACAACATGTAAGGATAAGAAATTCGGGTCATTCAGAGATTTTGCGGTCTAGTCCCAATCAAAGGGCAAACAACTCCCTGTTAGATCGAAGCAGCTGGTTAGAATAAAGCATGGTAGTGGCAGAAATAGATCCTCAGCAATGACGCCACAAACTAACCACCGCATTTTCAAACTAACAAGATTTTATTTGTCTGAAATAGGGACATAAAAATCTGTCAATCCACAAGGCCTATTATGAAGAAAGCATGGTTCAGGGGCAAGAAGTTCTGTTCAGAATCCTCCGAAAAGAGAGTATGGCTCAGATAAGTTTATTTTCGACTCTTCAGGACCCGCCTGTATAATGGGAATTAATTTTTAAAATTGTCAGGACCCTCATGGATAATGGGATCTAATATAAAATTCTCAGGACCCTCCTGGATAGTGAAAATTAGTTTTAAACTTTTCAGGACCCTCCTGGATAATGGGAATTAGCTTTTTAAGTTTCAGGACCCTCCTGGATAATGAAAATTAGCTTTAAATTTCTCAGGACCCTCCTGGATAATGGGAATTAGTTTTAAACTTCTCAGGACCCTCCTGGATAATGGGAATTAGTTTTAAACTTTTCAGGACCCTCCAGGATAATGGGAATTAGATTTAAATTTTTCAGGACCCTCCTGGATAATGGGAATTAGTTTTAAATTTTTCAGGACCCTCATGAATAATGGGAATTAGTTTTAAACTTTTCATGACCCTCTTGGATAATGGGATTTAGTTTTAAGTTTAGCGTAAGTTTTCCCTTTGGAAAATATAATTTAGCTTTAGGGTCTTAAGACGAGATTTAAATTTTTCAGGACCCTCCTAGATAATGGGATTTAGCTTTGAAGTTCTTAGAAGTCTTTAGGTAACACGATTTGGTTAACGCTCACAGATGTACCCAGGTCCCAAACTGGGGCAGGAAAAGTTTCTTTTGTTTGCTTTGTTGTAATATCAGGCGCTCACCTGGATAACGAGGGAATACATTCAAGCTTTATCAATCAGGCGCCCACCTAGATAACGAGGGAATACCTTTCAAGTTTTAGCAGTCAGGCGCCCGCCTGGATAACGAGGGAATATGATTCAAATTTTTGTAGCCCAGGAGCCCGCCTGAAGAATAAAGTCAAGTCAGGTTAGGAGTAATAGAAGCTCGCCTCAAGAATGCAAGTCAACAGTTCGAGATGCACAACAAGATCGAGAGAAGATTCAAGATAGAAGAATAGATAGGATTTTGTAGTTTTTCATGTAATTTTGCCTTATTTGATTCCATTTTGATGTAATGACAGGAACCGCAGATCGGAACCTCGACGGGACTTCAGTCGGCTCGGCACCTCAACATACTCCATCGCTCTTTCTATTTCCAGAACTACACTGACCTGATTCCTTTGTAGCCAAGGATATGTAGGCAACCCTTGAAGTAATGTTCGGTCAGACTCTTTTCAAAAATGCTTCTAATGGAGTTTCGGATAGGTAAAAATCCCGCAGAATCGCTCATTTTATCTTTGCCCGAAAACCCTTCGTGTCTCCGAGCAAAGAGGGGCAGCTGTGAGCACGTGATTTTTGCCGTACCGAAGTACTCCTATAAAATCAATAAAATAGTTCTTAATTAATTATTAGGCATTTTAGGAATTTTATTACTTATATTTTCTTGCTTGTTTAATTTTTTAAGTAATTAAATCATGAAAATACAAAAAATATCATGCACCCTGTTTAAGATTTGTTTTTACATTCATAGGATTGAATTAACAATTATTTATTTTATAAAATTGAAAAAAATCATTAAAAATAGCTCATTTTACACTTTTCTTAATTTCGATCTTTAATTCTTAGAATCAAGTGTTATTGTAATTTTATAAATAGTTATTTAGCTTAATTTCACATTTAGGATTATTAATTATTAAGTCCTCTAGTTTTTAAAATTAAAAACAAAAAACCAAAAACAAAAAAAAGATTGAAATAAAGAGGAGAGAAATCTGATTGGGCCAATGTTTAAAATATACATTAAGCCCAATTGAAAATCAGACCAAGCCCAAAACCCCTTCCCTTCTTAAGTCAAGAGTGAATCTGAGCTGTTGATCTAAAATGATCCAACGGCTCGGAATTAACCCTCCTTTGCCTTATATATCCGAAACCCCTAACCCTAACCCTAAAACTATTCCCTTCCCCCCAAGCCGCCGCACCCCTCACTCTTCTAGACCCTTCCGCCGCTGCACCCCCACCCAAAAATTCGTCCAAACTCGGACGAGTTCAACCCACTCGTCCTTGGTCCCCCTCTCATTCTCCACGTGCTCTTAACCATAACAAACATCTGACAAGAATATTCCACCCCTTTGCTCTCACGCGTTCCTTTGATTTGGAGGACCAATTTCGGAAAAATGGGGACCGTGGATTGGTTTGCAATCAATTCTCGCCTTCCATCAATCCCAAGTTGGTTCTAGAAAGTGATTTTGAAGATTTTCAGATTTTTGGAGGATTTTTCCTTTTTTTTACGGTTTCTTGGGGAAAAAGAGAAGGGGTCCGAGATGTCCTATATATTGGAGTTGTATTTCTGAAAGTGGGGGTTCTTTTTTTTTTTTCTTTTTTTTTTTCGGAAAACAGAAAATGTTGGAGGTTTTCTTCTTCTCTGTTTTTTTGAAGATTCCAGAAAATAGAACAAAAAAGAAAAGAAAAGATTAGTTTAGCTTTCTCGTTGTAGGATTTCTCTTTTAGATTTTTTATGTTGGCTTAGGTTTCAAAAAATAGAAAAAAAAATTTCTGCTTCTCGGCTTCAATTTCAACTTTATTTCTAAATGGGTGGAGTTTGAGATATTCGAGTTCGAGCCGTCCGGTTGATATTCGCGGTTTGCGTCGCTGCTCTGTTTTGCTCGCTGAAGTTGCTGCTAAGTATATAGAATTTTGTTGTTGCTCTACAGGTAAGTTCGAATACCTTTGTAGTTTCAAATCGATCTTATGAATGAAATAGTTTGCTTACTGTCCAGTTCTCTGTGATTAGCATGCTTGATGGTTCAGTTTTGTTAAAAATAGTTCTGTGTGAAATAGTTCTGTTAGTTTTGTTTTGAGCCGATTATTGCCAATAAATCATGTATTAATGACTGTTTGGTTTGTTTCTGCTTTCATTATCAGTTCCAGTTTCCCTTGCCAGTTATAACTTAGTTAAGACTTAATCGAAATTACATCTAAGAGTAATCTAGTTCTGCCGCTCTTCACACTATCACGTTTAACCACAACCCCCAAAATGGAATCGATATCATCTCAAGGACGTTTAATTTGCGGCAGCTTTCAAATAGCTGGGTAAGTGTTGCTGGCTCATGTAATGGCTTGGTCTTGGTGATTCAGAGGGAAGAGGTTTAATATTTGATCAACCTCACTACCTTAGAGTACCATAGAATTTCAATATTTCATTTTGATCTTCCCGTTCCTGGTAGCTATAACATGTCTGGTCTAGGCCATGATTTTGCTAGTGATGATAATAAGGTGGTTACTCTTTCTTTCCATTATACTGATATTGAGCATGAAAATTTTGACACTTTTGTGGATATTTACTCTCTGAGAATGGGTATATGGAGGAGATCTCAAAGTTTAACTTATGATCATGAAGTTTCTATGCGCCCTTCTGGGATGTTGGGTAAATGGCGCTTTGCATTGGCTGACTAGAAAAACTACTAATCATTCAATTATAATTGTTGCTTGTGATTTAATTGATGAGGAACTGTTGGATGTGCCAACGCCTACTACTCTTGATAATAGTAACTATGCTTGGATTAAACTTGTGGGTTTTAGAGGGTGTCTTTGTATGTTGTTGAATGATACAGAAAAAGACAAAATTGAGATTTGGATGATGAAAATATGGGGTTGAGGAGTCTTGGACCAAATTAAAATCAATATTTTAAAATTATCTGGTGTGGATTAGTTTAGTGGGTGGCGTAGATTTTCAATCGTAGCATGAGTGTTGTTATCATTTGGATGTGTTTAAGCAAACTTTGGGAAGTTAAAAAGAGAGTGGGGGTTAGCTAAACTCTAAATGGCTTTAATCACATTCTGATTCATCTGAACATTCTTGCCCCCCCTCCCCCCTCCGCTTTTCTGCCTTTTCAATTGTGATCTCTTTCTTTCTTTATGTGTTTTGTTGAATACCTGAATTATTTTACACAATTATTTGGTTGTGGGAATGGAAAAAAGATCGAGTCCACTAGTACTTAATTGAATTAAATGCTTTAGGATTGGGTTTGGTATAAATGCATGAAAATCAAAGATTAAGAGGAGAAAGAACATGAAAAGAATCTTGTTTACTTTAGTTTATTTTTATATTTGTGCCCCCACTTATTTAACCGCTAGGAGCATGCTAGGCCGTCATCACTCGGGTAGGCAAGCTTAGGACCTTTTTGTTAATTGCGAGGCGAGAGGTCGTTCCTTTAGTTGAATTTATCCGGGAATGGCCCGAAGGACTTGTGTATATTATATTCCAGGGAATGCCCCAAGGTATTTGTATTTGGAGGCCTAAAGTAAAACTCGTAGTATTTTAGTTTTAGTTTTGTTTTTCTTTTTATTAGGCGGGAACGACCTCGAACCTCATGTGTGTTTGTTTTCTTTTTCTCTTCTGTGTTTGTTTTATCTCAATTCGAATATTCTAAAAGCTAATTAAATTGAGTAAGCAACCGTGATTTTTCACGGGACTCGGGGAATGCCTAACACCTTCTCCCCGAGTCAAATGAACCCCCTTATCCAAATCTCTGGTACGAGCTTGACTTTGAGTCTAAGTTCTAAAAATGGTGGCCTGACACACCGGAATCAATCGTCAGGTGGCGACTCTAAATCTTATTTTGTCACTATCAAAATTAAAAATCTTTTTTCGAGTTTTATTAGATCTTTTATCCATTTAAAAAGATTTAGTAAAGTCTCGCCAAAAAGAGGAGTGACACAAATAAATATCAAAGTTATGAATGGCTAACTGATATTAACCCATTAATATTTTTGAGCACCTAACTTTTTACCATACTCAAGTTTTCTACTTTTTTTGTTAATCTTGATATCTTAACTTTTATGTTATTTTTATTAGTAGGATTTATTAGAGAATACGTAATATTTTTAACACAATCTATTACATAGAGGCCGGAAGTATTTATTTTCAGCACATGCTAAATCTAATAAAATTAGTTCCTACCTTTGCTATACTATTTTCTTGTTCCATCACCTGCCTACTACACTATTCACGTGTCACATCTCACTCCCCTTTCACTATTTCTGTCCCATCACCCTCTTCCTACACTCTTCCTCTCTTAAATTTTATCATTTAAACACCCTCAAAGGACAATCCTTTTCTTCCTCCATAGATAGCTGAAAACAGCAATTGATATTGGTCGCAAAACAGCCCAAATAATGTCTCTTCCTCAGCCCAAAAACACAGCTGAAAACGCAGCCTTGAAACCACCCATAAAACAGCCCCAAATTCCAGCCTAAAATACCCCTGAAACACAAGCAAAACAGTTCCAAAAAGTAGCTAAAAAACTGCCATCAAACCACCCCCAAAAAACAGCACCATTAAAGCCCCAAAAACGCACAAAACAAGCTGCAAAATCAGACTAAAGACAAGCTGAAAAGGGACCAATTTCCAGCCCCAAACCAACGTGAAGTAGCTCCAAAAATAAGCTAAGAAAGCCCCCCAAACCCAACAACAATAAGTTGGAAAACAACCCTCATTACCCAGCGAAAATCAGTCAAAAACGACCTCAAAAATAGCTCCGAAAACGAGCTAAAAGAAATCCCTCCAAAATCTAGCCATAAACCATCACCAAACAGCCATGTTTTAACCCCAAAATTCAGCTTCCCGCCTCCAAATGTCACGACCCTAATTTTTCTACGTAGAATGTCGTGATAGCACCTAGTCTCTACGACTAGATAAGCCTAATAATTTGTCGAAAACTAAATATAAAATTGAACTCCAATCTCCACACATGATATATAAGTAGAAAACTACGATTTAAATAATTATAATGCCCAAAACCCGGTAGAAATAAGTCACAAGTTTCTAAGAGAAAATACTAAGTGTCTCATACATCAAGTCTAAAGAGAATAAGGGAAATAACATAATAGGGATAGAGGGGGAACTCCAAGGTCTGCGGATGCTGGCAAATATACCTTGAAGTCTCCACGTGCGGTCCAACTCACTAGTATCTGGTCTGGTGGGAAGAACCTAGATAAGCAAGGCAAAAGATATAATAATATTTTGAAATGACTGAGAATTTAAGCAACGAGAAGTTTCAGAAAATGACAGCACAGAAAATAGAGGTAAACAACAGGGGCATTCCTAAGATATCGCCTCGTAACCCAAAAGTAAATGCTCAACAGGGGATCTCCCGAGGTACCGCCTCGTAGTCCCAAAAGTAAATATGCACGACAAGGGGATCTCCCGAGGTACCGCCTCGTAGTCCCAAAGTAAATATGCAAGACTGGGGGATCTCCCGAGGAACAGTCTCGTAGTCCCAAAGTAAATATGCAGCAGATAACAGAAGGAGCAACGAAGTTACAGCAAGAAATTTTACAGTTAAAGATTTAATTCAAATCAAGGGAAGCAGGTAATTCAACTAAGCATATTGCACAAATTGCAAGTAAGAGTTAAGGCACGTAGACATGCGATACTAGGATAAACATGATCACTACATATGCTAAGGCAACTCAGATAAGGAATTTAAAAGTAGACAACTTAGCAAGAACCGAAATTTGCACAATTAGCCCGTGTACGCACTCGTCAACTCGCGTACACGGCGCTCACATATCACAGATTGTTACAAAAGTACCAAATCCTAAGGGGATTTCCGCCACACAAAGTTAGACAAGCCACCTACCTCAAATCTCGCTCGATCAATCGATAAGAATGCTTTTCCCTCGATTTTTCGACTCTGAATGGTCCAAATCTAGCAAAAAAAAATTACATACCATGAATACAACTACAAGAACCTAATTTAATTAATAATCTACGAACTTAACTAGAAATTAAAAAATCGCCCCAAAAGGTCGACTCGGGCACATGTCTCGAAATCGGGTAAAAGTCACAAAATACGAACACCCATTCAATCACAAGTTCACCGATACCAAAATTACTCAAATCCGATACTAAAATCCCGATCAAACCCTCAAAATTTGGTCTAAGAATTTTGTTTCATTTTTTTCCAATTTCTACCCGAAAACACTAATTAAATGGTGAATTAAAGACATAATCATTGAAATTAACAAAAAACTAGGTAAGAATCACTTACCCCAAATACCCACATGAAAATCTCTCCAAGAATCGCCTAAATCCGAGCTCTCAAGTCCAAATGGTCAAAAATGACAGATTTTGGGATTTTAAGTTCTGCCCAGGTGCTTCCTTCTTCGTGAACGCGGAAGCTTCCTCGCGTTCGCGAAGCACAACAATGTTTCTGCCCTAAAACCTCTTACGCGAACACGAGGTCCCACTTGCGAGTGCGGAACTTTTCCTGCCTGACCCTTCGCAAATGCGTGCTCCTCTGCGCGATCGCATAGGATAAAAGCCTGAGGCCCCAACTGGTCGTTCTTCTAACGCGTAGACCTCAGACTCCACAGCTTCGTGAACGGGGGACACTCATCGGGAACGCGAAGGAAAAAATCCTAGCAACACTTAACTCCTCTACGCGAACGCGGGAGCACCATCACGAATGCGTAGAAGGAAACCAGACACCAGAACTCCTGAAGCTTCAGCCATCATCTAAGTCCAAATTTCAATCCGTTAACCATCCGAAAACCACCCCAAGCCACCGACACCTCAACCAAACCTACCAGCAAGTCCTAAAACATCATAAGAACTTAGTCAAGCCTTTAAATAACATCAAACAACGATAAAAAACACGAATTGCGCATCGATTCAAGCCTAATGAACTTTTAAACTATAAACTTCTACATTTGATGCCGAAACCTATCAAATCAAGTCCGATTGACCTCAAATTTTGCACTTAAGTCATAAATGATATTATGGACCTATTCCAACTTTCGGAATTGGAATCCGACCCCGATATCAAAAAGTTTACCCCCGGTCAAACTTCCCAAAATTCATCTAACTTCTTCATTTTCGCCAATTAACGCCGAAATGACCTACGGACCTCCAAATCAACATCCAGATACACTCCTAAGATCAAACTCACACTACGGAGCTGTTGGAACTGACAAAACTCTATTCCGGAGTCGTCTTCACACAATTCAAATGATAGTCAATTTTCTAGAACTTAAGCTTCTATTTTAGGGACTAAGTGTCCCATTTCACTCCGAACCAAAAACAAATCTTCTCGGCAGTCACGTAACCACAAAATAAAATAGACGGAGCAATAAATAAGAGTTCGGGGCTAATACTCTCAAAACGACCGGTCGGGTCGTTACACCAAAACACCACCATAATAGTAACTAAGGTTGCTGAATCGAGTGGAGGTCTTTGGGGCAAAGTCAAGGTCTTCGGTTTGAGGTTCTGTTCGCATTTTTGTTTGTCGCTAGATTTTATAGCTGAACAGCCATCGTTTCTATACAAAACTCTGCTTGGAATATCTTATTGAATAAAGTTTGATTGAGGCACGTACAAAAGTTTATTTCTATATTTACTATTTCAATAGTATTAAGTTTGCTTTAGTTGGTAATTTTTTAAATAAATGCTTGATTTGTTTCTCTATTTAATTTCCAGTAGATATTCTCCCATCTTGCTTTGTTTATTTCATTTATGTATAATGTAATTATTTTATGTGTACTATGTTTGGTTCACCATTTGGCTCGGCGTTGCCTTATGTCTGTTTACAGTATCTTCTGCTTTACTCATGAAAATTGCAAGGTTTAATTGAATCATGGGGAATTAATAATGGTTGGGTCACATGGATGAAAAAGCAAGTGAACCATCCTAGTGGTTGGATCGGTTAATAATATTGAAGATAATTTATTGGGACTTCTTTAAAGGTTGAAATACATATATATTGTTTTACATGATCAGGTGGCTAATATCTTGTTGTTTGAATTATTAGATTAATATTTGTGGCAGTGAGGGGGCTAGTTTGCCCGTTAACCATTCATTCTCCCAAAATAATTCAAGTATTGAATATTAGAAATATATTAAGTTGAAACCTTTTAATAAGTTCTAAACCTTTTTCCCACAAATAATTCCATAGTTCATGACCTTACAATAATCTCAAAACTAATTTCGGAAGAATAACTCACAAATCGTTAGTATGCTTTTAGGCACACTCTTAATGTCAAATTATCATGATTATGTATACCTTCATGCGACATAATTATGATTTTCAAAATTAAAACCAAAGTATGCATTCACGCTTTGGGTAAAACGATATTAAATTATAAAAATATTATTAGTCGTGTACACGTATGTGTGGCATGAGTTTGACACACCAGACAAGAAGAATACACGTACGCGTGATCGTTTCAAGATAATTCCATAGTTACAAATAGTAAGCAATAAAAGCGGACATAGGTAAAATATGAGAATCAATAAAACACAGTTTATCCAAAAATAATATAAGCCAAATATGATCAATAAAGCGACCGTGCTAGAACCGCGGGACTCAGGGAATGCCTTACACCTTCTCCCCGGTCAACATAATTTCTTACCCAGACTTTATTTTCACAGACCAATAATAATAGAGTCAAACCTTCCTTTGACTAGGGATTCAAATAAAAGGTGACTTGGAACACCGAAAAATTCAATTCCAAGTGATGACGCTGTAAATAAAATAATCCCTACTCAAGTTTGTCACTTTAATTGGAGAAACTCTTTAACCCACAACGATCCATAACATATATATTTTTTGGGGTAAAAAAAAGGGTGTGACAACTCTGGCGACTCTGCTGGGAACTAAACAGAATTCGAACTTGTACATGTTGAATTTTATTTGGCTTTACTAATTTTGCATATATTGTGATTTATTTGGGCCTAATGTGCTGTACTTTGATATTGTTGAACTGTACATTATAAATTTTCTTCTCACACACCCCTCTGAGTCTTCTTGAAATTAAAATTGAGCATTTGCTTGAATAGCCCGCTTTCCTTGAGATAGCCGAGGTGCTTGCCACCCAGTGAAGGATTTTAGTCACACATGTTTTAGGTGGGGAGCACCACTAGCTTCGCCGTAAAGCAATGCTACCGGTACGCTGACCCTACTCGGCTCGAGTTGTCCGCTCGCGTAAGCCAGTCTAGATACCTTCTTCATCAGGATTTAAACCTAGAAGAACAAACCTCATGACGGATATCCCTAGTAGGTTCGCTTTATTTGCATCACGTGCATTTGACTTAGCAGGGGTCGGCATAGGGGTCGAGTAATGTTTTAGGACAGCTACCTTGTTGAGACCATTATGTCATGTTATGTGCTACTTGTTGTATTATTTGGGAGGCTTGCATGTTGACCGACTTTAGCACAAATCAGTTGAATGAACAAAACAAAAAAAAAACAATGATGTGGTCTAGTGCATATGGTTTTTAAAGATTAATTTTTATTAAAAAAGAGAAAAAATAGTTGGTTTGACCGAACTACGCGAGTCTAATTCTCACCAAATGTGATATACGTAGGCAAACCTCATCGGTTTCGGCTCTCAATTTTAAAAACTCCAAAAATATTTTTCTTTATTTCCTTCTTTAGAAAAGTCTTTCTTTGAGACCCCAATTTTTAAAAAAAATTCAAAAATATTTTCTTTTAACTTCTTCTAAAAATCCAAAAATATTTTCATTCTTCTTCAGAAGTTTTTCTTTCGAAAATTGAAAAGAAAATTCAAGATTCTAAAATGTTTTCTTTTTTCTTTAGAAGTCTTTCTTTCATAAATTCAAAATAAAAGTTCAAAAATTCAAAAATATTTTCTTTCTTCTTTAGAAGTATTTCTTTCAAAATCTCCCCCAAAAAAAAAAACAATCAAAATTCAAAAAAATATTTTCTTTCTTCTTTATAAGTCTTTCTTTTCAAAAATTCTCACAAAAAAAAAAAGCAAACAAATCAAATTCCAAAAATATTTTCTTTCTTCTTTATAAGTCTTTCTTTCAAAAATTTTTAAAAAAATTCAAAATCCAGAAAAAAAAAGTTAGTTTATTTTCTTTATTCCTGATCTTTCCGTAGTTCATTTTCCCATATGATACGTAGGCAACCCACATCAGGTTTGATCGAATCATCTAAAAAGAAAAAAAAAGTGAAAGAAAAAGGAAAAAAGAAAGAGAGTGTTTATTCTAACATGCTTGTTGTATAAAAGCTAGTTAAAGGTGGTCGGTTTGCAATGGCGAGTTACAAAATCAATCCAAGATCCCTCGGAAATAAAAGCATATTCCCAACCAATAGAACAAGCATCACTGTTGTTGATCCAAAGTCACGAGAAGGCAAGTACGCAAGTTGCCGGTGAAAAATCAAAATTAGAGGCAAATGTGGGGTTGACTTTACTAGGTTTAAGCAATAAGACATGTACTGGTTGGGATGGTTTGATAATGGGGAGACATGAAAATTCTTTCAAGTCCTTTGAGAAGTTAGTTACTATGAAATCTCCCATGCCGTCAGTCCTGAAATCTGATAGTCAATATTGGGAACGGTTTGATCAAAAAGTCAAAATTTGAATATTGAATCAAAAGCAATAAAAGGGACTGAATGAGGTAGTAGTGCTGATGTGCAAATTTGTGGCTAAGATATCGCTTGGCAATTGAAAAGTCATTCCCTCCTCACTAGGAAGGAATCTTGGTAGCTTGTTTTGATGTTTTTTCTATTATCTGGGTTATTTCAGGGTTATGATCTAGATTTTATATGTTTTATTGAGTCAAACCCTTCTATCCCCCTATTTTGTCTATGTGAGTCTTGTCCGTCTGTTAGTTCCATTATTTGGGCTATTTCAGGGTCGTAACTCAGAGTTTAGTTTGTTTGTCTTATTGTCAAACGCTTCTATCCTTCATCTAATAAAATACAATTTATCCTTTTGTATCATTCTGTGCTTAATCCTTTTCCCGCTAGTTCTAGTGACATGACATGCATGCTGAATTTTTGGCCAGATTCTACAAAACTGATTTAGTCTTGATTTGGATAAGTGAGAAAGAGACACTTTCGAAGATGAATAAAGACATAGAACATTTGGAAAATAAGCATGAGCTAAGTTTACATGGAACCAAAGCAGTCATGCTCATGGAAGTTAAAGATCTCTACCTTTTGAATTATTGAGAAGATCGGGCTTAAGGATGATCAGACAGGTTGAAGTCTGTTTAGCACTAAGAGATAGAAAGTGTTTTTCAAAAGAAGGTGTACTCCAGACAACTTGAAATGGATCAGTTTAGTGGCAAAATGCATCTTCTACATCAAGACAAAATCCAAGAAAAAGTCACCCAAATGACAAGGGTCATTCACTGCGAGGAAAGTATTGCTCATATAGCTTTACACTGAAAAAGACTCAGAAAGCAACATGTCTATCAATCTCGTGATTGTGAAGGGCTAACATGATTGGCATTCTCGAAGATAGGAGGCCCTTTTTCTGCTACCCAAACACTTTATACCCTTTGTTACCCCTTTTGAGCATGTGTTATTTTCTTTGACCATCCTCTTTTGGAATCAAGTTTAGAGTCAAAAGTCAAAAAAAAATAAAATGAAAATAAAAGAAAAGAAAAGAAAAGAAAAGTCTATGCTCCCAGTGTACTAACTGGGCAACTCTTAGAAAGTTCAAGTGAAAAGCAAAAAGAGCAGTCAAAGGTCCATGCCCTCAGAAAATAAAAGCTGGGGAAACTTGTTCTGAAAAAAAAAAAAAAAAAAAAGAAGAAAAGAAGAAGAGAAAAAAAAAAGAGAAAAAGAGAAAGAAAGAAAGATGAAAAACAATAATTAGGTCAGATGTTTGAACTACATTTGACCTGATTTCTTTAAAAGGGGATATGTAGACAGCTTTACATGGTTCGGTCCAACCAAATAAGAGTCAAAAAAATTCCAAAAAATCCCTAATATCTGAAACTGGGGCAAAGATTTATTTTCACTTTTGAAAGAGTCGAGTCCAAGAGTTTTAAGTCTACAACCCCCTCATTTTGAGTCTATTTCGAGCCTTCATGCCATCCTTTCTTTCCATCCCTATCCAAAAACCTTCCAAATAAAGACCTCCCGATATCCCTTCAAGAATACCAAGAGAAGAATGCAATGAGCGACAATTGTCACACGACATAGAACATTGTCAGGTTGCTCATAGAAAAAGCCAAAAAAAAGGAAAGAAAAAGAAAAGGCAAAAATGAGAGAGTCTTACTAGTGAAAACCTTCACGGACACAGTAAGGCGACGGTATGTAGAGATAAATAAATGAGAGAGACTAGTTGGTGAAAATCCCTCGGGGCACCACTGATAAGTAGGGATTTTGACTACTTTTTAGCGCCCTTTGGCTTTCGTTTTAGTCCTAAAGCGTTTAATTATATTTCCGAAAACTGATGAAATGTACTTCATTGCAGGAAAATTGAAAGATGAGCCCCCGAGATGAGCTCCAACTCAAGAAGGAGTAATTTGAACTCAAGGACAAAAAGAAAGGCACAAAAGCTCAGAAGTGCAGACCGCAGAATATCATCTACAGCCGCAGGTTGTGAAGAAAAATCCATCAGAGATTGGTGCTAAGTGCGGTCCACACATGAATTGTGCGGCCGCAGAAGCTGGGTCAGTTCAAAGTTCAGAGAACCTGCATTTCAATTCTACCAAAAGTGCGGGCTGCACAGTTATTGTGCGGTCGCAGAAGAAGAGCCGTGCGGCCACAGTTACAATTGTGCGGACCGCAGAAGAGCAAGGTGCGGCCGCAGTTACAATCCTGCGGACCGCAGAAGGATGCATTGCGACCGCGGATCAGAATTATGCGGCCGCAGTTTTCCAATCCTGTCAAGCTGTCGATAAGTGCGGACCAGAACCTCCGAAAGGGCATTTTTGTCCAAAATTTCTAGCCCTATAAAAATAGACAAGTTTCACATTTTTAGGCCAATTTTTTGACCTCAGCTGCTACAATACACGGTTCCTTTTACCCTCTTTAATAGTTTTTGCTATTTTGAGCTTTTTGAACATAGAGTTTATCTATTTAATTAGCAATATGAGTTTAATTATCATTTCTTCTCCTATTTATTCCATTTTAAGTATGAGTAGCTAGATTTTCACTAGGGTTGTGACTCAATCCTAGTGTGTAAACTTAATGGGTGTTTGATTTATTGCTTGTTTATGGTTGGGTATTTATTATTTTAGCCTTGTTCTTGCTTTTATTTGAAGAATTAATGGTTGCAAACATTAGTTCATTGCCTATTTGACTTGGTCTCTACTTGAGAAAGAGAGACTCAGTCTAGGAATGGCTAGCAAGAAATTGAGTCAATTGAGAGATTGATAAACCCAATTAAAGGATTGAACCTAGAGATAGTAAAACACGACTTGTGCTTTTTATCAACTGTTTTGTTCAATACCCATTTGGACTTGAGAAAATCACATTAGGCAAAATCACTCTCTAACCGAGAGGTATTGAATGGTTAACCAAGTGCTGATAGCTATAATACACCCCGAACAATAAAACAAGCTTTAAAGTTTACAACCCATTAGGCAAACACCTAGGCAAGGATCATACCTCTAGGCCTTTTACAACATTTGAAAAACAACAAAAATAATCTTCTAATTTTATTTCTGAAATTGCAATTGTAGTTTAGATTAAACTTTAAAACAACCAATTTTTGCGGAAGTGCAAATTTAGATATACAAACTCACACGCTAAGATATATACTACTAACTCCCATATATATAACTCCCTGTAGAATTGGGTATTACTATTGCATCGACTGTTTTCATAACCTCGAATAGAGGAGTGAAATTGGACGAGATCAATTTTTGGCGCCGTTATCGGGGAGCTAAAAATAGTGTTAGCTATATATTTAGGTGTATTTTTGGGATATCTTCCTTTCCTTCCTTGTTACTAACGTGTGAGTGTTGTAGGTGCAATTATGGCAAACAACAAGCTTGGAAACGTAGCTTTGGGGGATGTGGACGTGGATGATGATCAAATGGATGAGGTCCCTCTTGAACCTCAAGCCAACAGATGAGGGTGAGCACCTCAAGACAATGTTCCTGTTCCGCCCCCACCTCCACCACGAGCGGCTCCACACTGGGTGTTGCCGAATGAAGAGTATGCAAGTGCTATAATCCCTCCCCGTATTAGGGCAAGCAACTTCCATTTCCTTTTTTGCCACAACAACAACAGCTACATACGTTACATTATTAACAACGTATAAGTAAGCCGCAATAAGCTCGCAGTTCGAAAATTATGTCAAGTCTCCATCCTAACACAGTTCAGTTTTCCAGCTCACTTACTTTTAACATATA
>MCJB01009023.1:33262-62631 GCA_002018475.1 Nicotiana obtusifolia
ACTGGAAATTAAACAGAGAAAC
The DNA here is from genome assembly GCA_002018475.1 of Nicotiana obtusifolia. Classification (NCBI taxonomy): domain Eukaryota; kingdom Viridiplantae; phylum Streptophyta; class Magnoliopsida; order Solanales; family Solanaceae; genus Nicotiana; species Nicotiana obtusifolia. Next base: position 33,285 of record MCJB01009023.1, read on the forward strand.
AATAAGCTGAAAAACAACCCCCATTATCAGTGAAAATCAGCCCAAAACGACCTCAAAAATAGCTCTGAAAACGAGCTGAAAAAAAAACCTCCAAAATCCAGCCATAAACCATCGGCCAAACAACCATGTTTTAACCCCAAAATTCAGCTTCCCACCTCCAAAACACCACCTTAATAATAGCTAAGGTTGTTGAATCGAGTGGAGGTTTTTGGGTCAAAATCGAGGTCTTCGGTTTGAGGTTCTGTTCGCATTTTTGTTTGTGGCTGGAATTTATAGTTGAACAGCCATCGTTTCTATACAAAACTCTGCTTGGAATATCCTGTTAAATAAAGTTTGATTGAGGCACGTACAAAGGTTCATTTCAATATTTACTATTTCAATAGTATTAAGTTTGCTTTAGTTGGTAACTTTCTAATTAAATGCTTGATTTGTTTCTCTGTTTAATTTCCAGTAGATATTTTACCGTTTGCTTTGTTTATTTTATCTATGTTAGTGTAATTATTTTGTGTGTACTATGTTTGGTTCACCATTTGGCTCGGTGTTGCCTCATGTCTGTTCACAGTGTATTCTACTTTACTCACGAAAATTACAAGGTTTAATTGAATCATGGGGAATTAATAATGGTTGGCTCACATGGATGAAAAAGCAAGTGAACCATCGCAATGATTGGATCGGTTAATAATGTTGAAGATAATTTATTGGGACTTCTTTAAAGGTTGAAATGCATATATTTATTTTACATGATCAGGTGGCTAATATCTTGTTGTTTGAATTATTGGATCAACATTTATGGCAGTAAGGGGGCTAGTTTGTCAGTTAACCATTGATTTTCCCAAAATAATTCAAGTATTGAATATTAGCAATATATTAAGTTGAAACCTTTAATAAGTTCAAAGGTAGATTATTCTTTAATGATAATGGTAGCCAAATTAAACCCTTTTTTCACAAATAATTTCGTAATTGATGACCTTACAATAATCTCAAAACTAGTGTAGAAAGAATAACTCATAAATTGTTAGTATGCTTTAAGCACGCTCTTAATGTCAAATTATCATTATGTATACCTTCTCGTGACATAATTATGATGTTCAAAATTAAAACTAAAGTATGCGTTCGCGGAACTTTGGGTAAAACAATCTTAAATTAATAACGTGTTATTAGTCGTATACACGTACGCGTGGCATGACTTTGACACACCAGACAAGACGAATACACGTACGCGTGATTCGTTTCAAGATAATTCTATAATTATAAATAGTAAGCAATAAAAGCAGACATAGGTAAAATATGAGAACCAATAAAACACAGTTTATCCAAAAATAATATCAGTCAAATGTGGTCAATAAAGCGACCGTGCTAGAACCATAGGACTAGGGGAATGCCTTACACCTTCTCCCCGGTCAACAGAATTTCTTACCCGGACTTTGTTTTCACAGACCAATAATTATAGAGTCAAACCTTCCTTTGACTAGGGATTCAAATAAAAGGTGACTTGGAACACCGAAAAAATCAATTACAAGTGTCGACTCTGTAAATAAAATAATCCCTGCTCAAGTTTGTCACTTTAATTAGAAAAAACTCTTTAACCCACAACGATCCATAACATATATATTTTTTGAAGTAAAAAAAAGGGTGGGATAGTATTGAGCTAAAGAAAGTAACAATATATATTAGCATGCATAAACTCTTTATCATGATAACGATTGAATCTACCTAGAAAGGAAGATATGTCAATCTAAATCAATCCTTAGTGAAAGTCTAAATGATAAGGCATTTATAGAGCAGGGATCTTCTATTATTGAGTTAGATAAATGTGATTAACGTTCATGATTATTTTTCAAAAATTTAAATTTTTTAATTTTCTTTTTGATAATTCAAGCACCTTTGTGAATAATAGCTATGGAATTGTCATAAAATTTGTATTCATTGATATGAAATATAGGCGCAACGCGCATACTCTAAGACTAGTTAATTTAAAGGGAATCTTAGAAAAATATTTCAAATAAGTCCTAACTTAACACCTTTAAACATTAATCATAGACTTACCAAAACTAGCCAAGCACATATAAAAATTGAAAACCTAAATAAATAAGGTTCTTTCTCTCCATGAATCACATACAATGATCTCCTTCCATATTTTAGCGTGATCAGCAACATTAGATACAAGACGAAAAGGAAATTTCATGGATGAGGTAACAAATTAGGTGATGAAACACCAAAAAAAATATATACAATATTCAAAAATCTATGCAAAAAGTGATATTTTCAATGAGTATGGTTGAAATACATTGAAAACATATAGATGAGTCGATATACAAAATTTGAGGAAGATTGGAGGTGATTTGGTATCAAAATTCGTGGTTTAAATCGAGTTCAAAAAGTTCTTCTGCGACACATGTATCAAACATGTAGCGTGCATGTATCACACACACAAGTATACATGGATATACATGTGATACACATTTGATACATATGCGATACACAACGATACACAGTGTAATACACATATCATTTTTTTTCATATTCATCTTCTACTTAGAATTTTCAATTTGAACCACCTCAAAACTCCACCAGATCCTTCCAAAACTAAGATTAAAACTTCTTAATGTGCACTCAATTTATTCTAATAACACTCACTCAAAAACAAATTTAATGCTAATTAGCTAATATTAATAATATTTGACTAATATTAATAATATTTTATGAATTGACCAATTTTTATGATAAACTACTGTAGAATAGACGCTGATAGTTTTTAATCTAATCATACAAATTAATAAAACTGCTAGAGTTACGCAGAATGTCGACAGCCAGTTCCGTTACAGCACTACCCGAAACCAAGAATTGTGATGGCTTATTATCGAGATTGTTTGCGTCAAAAATATTGTCTATCATCGAGTTGTCGAATATTTAGACAGAGTAAACTTTTCGACATTCAAGAAAATGCTAAGATGTCGACGGCTAGTTATTGAAATTTTCTAACGGATCATGAAGTTTACCATCAAAAAAGTTGAAAACTCTTGGAAGATATTTTGAAATTTTCATTACTTGGTCGTTCGGAAACTTGTTTCGGAATTCTGGAATTTTTGGGATAGTTATGTTGTAGTAGATAAATATCAACTATTGCATGAAATAATTGTGTTTGATAAAATTATTACTAATATATAATTTGAATGATGCATCTCATATATAATTCAATCATGATTATATACACATCTTTTGTGTATTTTTGGGTAAAATTTGGAGGATAGCTTCACATAACGCGGTAATCCTATCCGAATTTAGCACTATTAGCTTACAGAGAAGTTAATTAATGAATAAAAAAAATTATCATTATAAATTAAATTACTGAAAAAGAAAAAAAAGGTTGTTGCTTAATTAAAGAAAACATATGCATCTTGATGCTATTAGAGAAAACAGACACAAAGAGCGTGACGACCCAAAATCTCACATGTCGTGATGGCGCCTATTTTAGTACTAAGCAAGCCGATAATCTCAATAAACCACAATTTCCTTTAAGTTTGAAAACACAATAAATAAGTTTAAGAGTAAAATCCCATAAATTTTTTATACAAAATACTGTCTTTATACAATACACTTCCAAAATCCAATGTCACTAAGTACCTGAGCATCTAAATGACAACACAGTCTAACTAATAAAAATACTATTTGAAAAATATAGAACAGCACAAATAACTGAAGGGGAGAGAGTCAAGGTACGCGGACGCCAAGCAGCTACCTCGATAGTCTCTAACAGATAAATCTCCAAAATCTAGCAACCGCCGTATCCGGAAGTACCTGCATCTGCACACGAAGTGCAGAGTGTAGTATGAGTACAACTGACCCAATATACTCAATAAGTAACAAGACTCACTTTTGGGCTGAAAGTAGTGACGAGCTCAATAATTACAGTCCAATCATAGAAAATAATAGAAGAGAAATGTGGGCAGGCTTTCAAGTTCAGCAGTTAAATTGAATACAAGAAATATAGATTAAAACCGAATTTTATAAGGAATATGACATCTCCACGTCTACATGCCAATGTACATGTCATAAGTGATGCAACATAATGAAAACATCTCGTACTCAAGTGCAGACTCAAGAGGGGCTCCTTCAGCCCAAGCAATATAATAAGCCATTTAGGCCTGCTGCGGCGTGCAGCCCGATCCCATAACAATAATAAAGCCTATAAAGTCTGCTGCGGCGTGTAGCCCGATCCCATAAATATCCTCACAAATGGATGAACATGACTGAGTATGAAATTTACATTTTAAAAATAATTAACTCAACCGCAATACGATCCCACTGGGTCCTAAAATATTGGCACGTAGCCTAAACATGATCTTTAATACGAGTCTCAGCTCAAATTTCTCTAACACGTAGAGGATATTTGGATAATGACATTATTATTTGATTATTCAACTCCACGAAAACAATTAAGTCGTAATTTCTATGGTGCACGCCCACACACCCGTCACCTAGCATGTGCGACCTCCAAACAATTCATATAACACGTAATTGAGGAATTCATACTCTCAGAACCAAGTTTAGAAGTGTTACTTACCTCAATCCGTGCAAAATTCTCTATTCCAATAAACCTTTGCCTCGCGAATCGGCCTCCGAATGCCTCGAACTTAGTCATAATTAATTCAATACATTCAACACAAATTATAGGAATCAATTCCATATGAAATACTAAATTTTCCCAATTAAATCCAAAAATCCACCCAAAAATCAACAGTGGGGACCACGTCTTGGAACCCGACAAAAGTTACAAAATATGAACGCTCATTCAATCACGAGTCCAACTATACCAAATTTATCAAATTCCGACATCAACTCGGTCCTCAAATCCTCAATTTAACCTTAAGGGTTTTCACAATTTTTCCTTAAAACACCAATTAAATGCTAAAAATAATAATAGATCCGGGTAATTTAACCAAAATTGAGTTAATAACTCTTACCCCGATGTTTTTCTTGAAAATCTCCCGAAAATCGCCTCTCCCCGAGCTCAAATCGTCAAAAATAGATCGTCTCATTTTCAGAACTTAAGTTCTGCTGCCCAGTCATTTATTCTATGCGGATCGCGAACCAATTCTCGCGATTGCGAAGCACAAATGTTCCACTGCCAAATTTAACCTTATGCGATCGTGGATAAATTGACACGAACGTGAAGCATTGGCTCCACAGACCTACGCGATCGCGGACTTGTCCACACGATCTTGAAGAATAACTCCGCTTGACCAGCTCCTTCTCCAATTCCTCTTCGCGAACACGCCATGCCTCACGCGTTCACGATGCACTGGTGTCCAAAGCTTCGCGATCGCGTATCTCCCCACGCGATCGCATAGCACAGAACCTCCATTACCCTGCTAAGCCTACACGATCGTGGACCTTCTCACGCGATCGCGTAGAAGGAAACTAGACAGTGCATCAGAAAGTCTGCAACTATAATACCAAGTCCAAAATTGATCTGTTAACCATCCGAAACACACCCGAGTCCCCCGGACCTCAACCAAATATACCAGTAAGTCGTAAAATATCATATGAAGTTAGTCGAGGTCTCAAATCACATCAAATAATACGAAAACCACGAATCACACTACAATTCAAGCCTAATGAAAACTAACGAATTCCAACTTCTACATTCAATGCCAAAACCTATCAAATCAAGTCTGATTGAGTTCAAATTTTGCACACAAGTCATAAATTACATAACGGACCTATGAAAATTTTCAAAACTGGATTACGACCCCGATATCAATAAAGTCAACTCACGGTCAAACTTTCAAACCTTCAATTTTCTAATTTCGCCATTTCAAGCTAAAATCAACTACAGACTTCCAAATAATTAAACTAGATACACTCCTAAGTCTAAAATTACCATGCAGAGCTATTGGAATCATCAAAACTCTTTTCCGGAGTCGTTTACACATAAGTTAACATACGGTCAACCTTTTCAACTTAAGTTTTTATCCTTAAGATTAAGTGTCTCAATTCATTCTGAAACCTCACCGGACTCGAACCAACTACCCCCGCAAGTCACATAACAGTAAAGCAGAAAATGAACAGTAAATGGGGAAAATAAGCTGTAATACACAAAACAACCAGCCGGGTATTTACAAAGAGTTTTTGTAGAAAGGTATACGCAGAGGATCGAGTTAATGGCGAAGCATTGACAAATTTTGAATATTTGGATAAGGATTTATTTTATAAAATGTTCCAAGGGAAAAATTGGTTTAACCAAGGTCCATTCATTTAAAACAGGACCTAAATAACTTTTTTGACTTGCAAAATATACCAAATCAACACCTTATATATATAATATAAATTTACAAAACTGATTTAATGTGACAATTTGAACATAAATGTTAAAATCCTATACGTGAACTCTATTTTTTGTTAGACAAGTAGCTATATTATAATACTAAGGAGATATTACATTCAAAATAGACTCGCTAACAACAGTTATGCTGGAATGACTATTAACAACACATAGGTTTCCAAGTCTTGCTAGGCTAGTACATATAATTACTATCCGCGTCGCGATATTATGATAGTAAGATATTATATCATTCATCCGAAGAACTTTGTAACAAAAAAGGGATGACATACAAGTACTTGAGTTAGGAATTCGATTTGACATCCATTGATAATAATATCTTTTACAAAAACCTTGTATCTATTTTAGGCTCACTTTACTCTGTCTTATTTTATATTATTTCTTTAAAGCAAGGGGGATGCTATATATCCATGATTCATAATCAGTACTCTATTCATGAAATCGTGATACCTATCGTCTTATTTTGGATGCCTATATGTTGTATTTAAACGTGTACGACTAGAGAAGAGAAATGTAGAAAAGCTAAATCGGAAACTGTTGGAACGAAAAAGAAAAAAAAAAAAGTTGCTCCTGTGAGTATAACCGACATTATAAAGTTTGCTTGTTATGTTAAAAAGACACAAAAAAGTTGAAAAGGCAGAAGGTCAAAACTTAATGACCAATTTCAATAGAAGCGAGAAGTTATTGTGTATGCTTATGATTGACGTTGGTTGTCGAATTGATAGAGTTAAGTAGTTAAAAATCTATCATCTAAATGTAACACTTTTAGCAACTACTTATTTGGTACTTCATGTTGCTTTGTTATGTGTTAATATATTATTTATAGTTGATTTTATGAGTATGGTCATACGGTATATTCAATCTAAAAGAGAAGTTTTGATTTTTCATTTGCTATAGTGTTGCCTATGTTTCTCCTGTTTGTTTCCAGTTGAAACAAAAGGGCTCTAAAGCTTAAGTAGAATTTTGAGAAAGATCATTTATTCTAGCATCAAAATGTTGTTTTATAATACACACTAAGAAAAAAGAACCGACACAAAAATTACTTTGAATCCCTTAATTTTATATCAGTCCATACTTTTTTCTAGAAAAAACGCCTAAATTTTAAACTTGTCACAAGATCTCTTGAACGAGCTAATAAATGTGAAGTTACAATGTTGTCACCGGGATCTTATAGTTAGTACCTAAAACTCAGGGGCCATACCCCCACTAAATAGGTATTATGTCCTCCATGTCTACTTGCATAATTGATGAGATAACGTGCTTCCATATCTTTGGCCTTGAAACGAGAGCCAAGAAGTATGTTCGCTGATAAACGAAGACCAATCTTTGTCTTTACGAGCAAAATTTGTTTCATACACTTGTGTAGCTTGTTTGATGAACCGCAACTTATGCTCGAGACATTTTTTCTTTCCATTACTTTTGCGTATATTTTTGGATATAATGGAGCCTTATCATTATTATTCTTTTGTTCGTCACACTAAGCTCCGTAGATATTTGTGGATCCAAGTTATGTCTTCTATCATCCTATTGACATGGCATGTATTAAAATCTTTTTGGTTATCTAATATTTTGATGTTTACGAGATTATGAAAGTTATTATATCTCCTAAACATGTACAATACAGTTATAATTTAAGATTAAATTTTGTTAGCTCGATAATATATTTAAAGCGTCAAGTGTTGTATGCTCCTCTAGTTTTGGGGCGTGACATCATCCTTTTCCCATCATCAATCTTTTTTCGAATTTTATATAGTAAATCTCTCAAACAACTCATCATTATTTCTTTAATAAGAGTACGAAATTTACTTGTTCATCTTTCTCACGCCGAAGACATTATTTGTTACCTTTCTATTCAAGATTCATCATTATACTATTAGTTCATAAGCAACTGTTTATTAAGTTTGAAACCTTTAATTGGACTCCTTGTCCTCAAAAAATCTTTCAAGGTTTATTTAACTTTTAAAATTTTGGTAGTTCCACCTATCAAAATAGTTTGTCAATCGAGTGTTTCTTTAGCCCAGAATTCTCATAGCTATAGCAGCTAATTTGTTTCACATTCATTATCTTCAGAAGACTATTTTTTCAAATCTGTAAAAGTTTGAATTCTCCCCAATGGCCCAGAACAAGTGACTCTGATACCAAATGATAAAAATTTGAAGAGTACTCTCAATTATTTATATTCTTGCGAAGACAAGTAGAATAAAGTATTCTTTTTACTTCACTCAACTTGCTTACACAAAATGATTAAACAATATAAGGTTTTATAGGTTATTTTCATGACATTTGCTCAGTCTAATACATATATCTTAATTTATTTTTGGACCTTTTCATTTTCTCTAGTTAATGAATGAAATCATACATGTATCCTCATTAATTTCCTAGTACATGACGAAGTAAAATATTATATTTTTAGATGAATCTAATATAATTTTCTAACATGAGGAGAGATTAAAATGGGAAAGAAAAATTTGATAAATCTATATCTATCTATACTATATTAAAAGTACGAAGGCACTTAGCGAAATGTCGTTCGTCTTTTTTGCCCTTTAAAATAGAGTTCACGCTGGGAACTAGTCATTCTAATTAATTCCCTAATTTTTAGAAATAATTATTTAATTATTTCCCTCATATATAGAAATAGACATTTAATTTTACTAGAAATCTTTCCTTATTTAAAATGTATAAGAACTCTTAATATTTAGGACTTTAAAAGTAATAAAGTTTTACTTTATTAAAATTAATCCCTCATTTGAATTAACATACTTTTCATATTGAGATAATATGAATTATATTCTTTGATGGGTGTGGAACTGAATAGTGGGACAAAGAGTAGGTTTATTATTTAAAATTTTAAATGAAAGATCCACTAGCCATTAGGTATGTATTCTATTTTGAATTTAGTTTTGAATTAAAGAATTAGTTATGAAATTAAAAAAAAAAAAAAAAGAATTCCTTGGTTTTAAATTTTTGTTGTCTTTTATACTTCATGTGTATTCTGACTCATGATTATCTTTAGTTATTAATAAAATTATGAAACTTGTGACAAATATCAGTACAAATAGTAAGATTCTTATGATAACGCCTAATAAAATATCATTTCAGCAAAATTATTCGTGAATTAAGAGGTATAATATCCAATCAATTGAATACAAGTATCGTCACTAAATATTATCAATGAAAGCTGAATACAAGTATCATCACTAAATATTATCAATGAATAACTTTTAATTAGTTAACTATAACTCGCTTTAATATCTGAAAAAATTTAAAATGCATATGTAGATAAAAAATGATATTGCAAATATTATTATAATGATTTATCTGAATGCACGTTACATGAAATGTTAATAAATTTTTATACATTTTGAGAATTATATTATAAACGATACCTTCGTGTTGGTTAAGATAATAATAATAATAAATATTAATTTTATCTTTTTTTTATGATAGTCATTTTTTTTTTTAAAAAAACACATGTAGTTGGGTTTAAACAATATCGATCCAATCAAATTGTTCATATGATAGTTAAACCTATTAATATGGAGTCTTTTTTTCATTTTTTGTATTTTTCAGTTTGATTTCCAATAAGGAATAAGATGAAATTCATAGGGAATTTTTCTTTCCTATACTAAAACTTATTTACCAATATTGTCTTAGTTTTGTATATTACTCGCCCTAAACAAGGATTACTTACAAATTATATACAATCCATTATTAGCGCCTTAAATTAGGGGATTTAGTTACACTTTTTTTCTTTTTTCTCTCCTATCCTCTTTCCCAATTCTCTGCTGCCGCCTCTCAATATATAATCTATTATTAGTGCCTTAAATTAGGGGATTCAATTACACCATTTTTCTTTTTATTTTCTCCTCTCCTCTTTCCCATAGTGCATTAACTGTAGTATTTATGTAAAATGAAAATGAGGAAAGTATTATTTAAGAATCACTTCCTCTATATATATAGACGATAATGAAAGGAACGAATCACAAATAAGGTTTGGCTTTTCCGAAACAGAGAAAAAGTCGAAAGAATTTATTTAAATGCTCAAAAATATTCTTGTATCCTAAAGTATTCCCACGAATAATGCAAGGGTGCGATCATAACTCATGGTCATAATAATTTTCACCCACAGTAGTCATTGCGATTATTGTCTATGTATTTGTATTTGGAGGGTATATATGCCTTCGAAACTACACAAGAAATTTTTAGTGAGCTACTGATGGCTTTATTTGGAACTTAAACCGGACGAGTTGAATGCCGGAATACTTATTTTTGATACATCTATAACAATATATAAATTAAAAACAGATTTTATATGACTAATTATATAGTATACAACTTTTTATAACTTATATACAACTTTCATACATCATTTTTACCCGGTAAAATACAACTATAATATCATACAACTTAAATATAATTTTCATACAAATTTTATATAATATGTCTTTTATATGTATTTTGTATATGATTTGCATATATTTTGTATGTGGTGTGTTCATCTTCCTCTCGGAAATTTCAATCAAAAATTCCTTTCTTAATACAATTTTGATACATATCAACAACTTTATGTAAAAAAAAAATAGTATTTTTAACTTAAATACAAATTTCATACAATGATTCATATATTATACAACTATTTTTCAACTTTCATGCAATATTCAAATAAAGAATATATAACTACAACAGAATATAATTTATATATAATTTACATACAACTATAATACAACTTTAATACAATTTCGTAAGTATATTATATGTTATGTCTTCTTCTTCGAGTTTCAAAGAATATTTTTAATTCTTTGCAACAACACCCAATCCATACAAACAATAGTTTTTGAAAATCCAAATTCGAATTCAAAGTTTCTTCAAAGCTTTTTAACGGCTGCCAATGGTGAAGAAGCAAATACCTTCAAAATTTATTGATTGACAATTTCAATTCAAACATCAATTGTGCAACACGAAAGGAAATTACTAAGTTAAACCTCTATACTATAACAATTGAAATTCATTGATGAATTTCCTGGAAAATAAAAAAGGATGAAAAGCAGATAAAAACGAAGGAAAAAAATAGGGGAAATAACAGAGAAGGAGAGAAAGAGAGACGGAGAGCGAGAAAGAGAGAAAGAGAGATGGAGAGAGAGAGAGAGAGAGAGAGAGAGAGAGAGAGAGCGCGCAGGTATGGGGATTCTCGATTCAATTCATCATATAAAGAGATACTCATTTAAAACTAATTTGTATATAATTGATAAATTATATATGCCCATGTAATTAAGTGAAAACTTGATTAGGGAGGGTTATAAAGTTTTATATATAATATAGGAAGGTAAAAGTCCCTTTCATATTATGTACTTGAGCAAATAGAATTTATTTTTGAAGATTATGAAGAATATAATATTGTTACAAGATATATTTGAGTACAAGTTAGCATATTATTCTGTCATATCGAGCAATTAAAGAAAATACACAATTCATATACTGAAATCATGATAAAACTTTAGAATAATATTATGTGATGTGCGCAAATTTTTCTTTATTAAGTTGGCTAAATATTATCAACATTTATCATTTTTCAAGAGCTTGAGCTTTTCTAATTTTATTTTATAACTCAATTACATAGGTTAACTATATTTGTGTAATTTTAAAAAACCTTATACTCACTAATATGAAGTCACGTGTAATGTGCATACCCTAAATCTAATTTAAAATAAAAGCAATCGTTGATTCTATGTTATGTAAGAGTATTTTCAAGAGAATCTAAAAATGATATTTACTGAAAATAAAAATAAAAATAAAAATAGGTATAAAAGTAAAAGTTATACTTATAAAAGTTCTGATGAGTACTATAATTACTTTTCACATCTTATTTACGGTGTATATTTCCCAACAAAATTGAGAAATTGACATTGGGTAACAAAATATAAGAGGAATTAGCAAATTATTGGCCACAAATTATTTTGGCAAAGGCAGCCCCCAAAAAAGTGGCATTGTACAGTCAGACCTCTCTATAACAGCATCCCAATATAATAACAATTATCTATAAAATCTTTTTCCCTTCGGAACCAATTTTTATGTTGTATTATAATATATATTCTCTATAATAGCACTTCACTATAATATCCAAAAATATTCGGAACAAACGAGGCAATTATAGAGAGGTTTGACTGTATAGCCAAATTTTAAAAAACCTACTTCCTATTTATTCTCTCTATAAAACTCCTCCTTATCTCTATAACCTACGTATCTTTTGTTTTTTCCTCTCCCTTTCTATCCTTATATTTCTTCTTCTATCTTTCCTCTTTCTCTCTCATGATTTAGCGAAAATTATGGCAGATAATGTAGAAAAATCAGTGGGATGACAAGGTAAGGTTGATCTTACACCTCTCTCTTTTTTTTTTTTGGTTGTTGTTAGATTGAATGAGTGGGTGTGATTGAAATTGGTTGAAAATATCTAGATGAGGTTATATACAAAATTTGAGCAAGAGTGGAAGTGATTTAGATTGGTTGTAGGTAAAAGAATCAGACCTATAAATTCAATTACGACATGTGTATATCACGTTGTATATCATGTACGTCAGCATATAACACACAGAGATTTTTATGGACGTCTGTGTATATCACTTTGTATATCGTGTATATAACACAAATTTTTTGGACGCCTGTGTATATCACATTGTATATCGTGTTTATAACACAAATATTCATGGATATACACAGATACACATGATATACATGAGATATTACTAATGTACATGGATATATACACGAATACAATGGGGATACACATGTGGAGTTATCTTGACACTTGAGTTTTCAATATGAAACGTGTTATACAAAGAAGAAAAATAAAATTTTGATATACTTTTAAATTTACATTATTATTATGATATACACAGTGATACACGAATAATATAATTATTCCGGTGTTATATATATTTGGATATACAAATTAAAAAAAAAAATAATTTAGAAAAATTTGGGAGATTTTTCGGATACTGTTCAAGGAAATGGAACCTAATTTCTAGGATGATGGTTGCTATGAGAGAAAAGAGAGAGGGTTTTAAATATTTTTTGCTATTTTTAAGGAAAATAATTTTGATGGAGCTTATTTTTAGGATGGTGGTTGAACCATTAGAAAAGAGAATAACTTTAGGCTACCATATGCTAAATTCTAAAATATCGGGTTTTTATGCCAATTATTGGACCTAGTTGTTATGTCATCCCAAATCCCCAACAAAATGGGTGAAATTCAAAAATAGCCAGATTACAAGTGGTAATTGAAAAATAGCCAAAGTTTCAAAGTAATCAAAATTTAGCCACTTTTCTGTAACCTGACTGGTTGTTTTTGAGAGTATTAGTCCTGAACCCCTATTTATTGCTTCCTTTATTTTATTTTGTGGTTACGTGACTTTCCGGGAGGATTTATTTTTGGTTTCGGAGTTAAAATGGGACATATAGTCCCTAAATGGATGTTTAAGTCGTAGGAATCGACCGCAGCTGAATTGTGTGAAGACGACTTTGGAATAGAGTTTTGACGGTTCGTATAGCTCCGTAAGGTGATTTTAGTCTTATGACCGTGTTCGGATGTTGAATTGGAGGTCCGTAGGTCATTTTAGCGTTATTTGGCAAAAGTTGGAAAATTGGTGTAATTTTGGAAAGTTTGACCGGGAGTGGACTTTTTTATATTGGGGTCGGATTCTGATTCCGGAAGTTGGAGTAGGTCCGTAATGTCAATTATGACTTGTGTGCAAAATTTGAGTTTAATCGTACTTGAATTGATAGGTTTCGGCGTCGAATGTAGAAGTTCAAAGTTTTAAAATTTATTAGGCTTGAATCGATGTGCAATTCATATTTTTAGCATTTTTTGATGTGATCTAAAGGCTCGACTAAGTCCGTATGATGTTTTAGGACTTGTTGGTAAGTTTGGTTAAGGTCCCAGAGGCCTCGGGTGGATTCTGGGTGGTTAACAGACAAAAATTGGACTTGGAGCATAGCTGAAGCTTTGCTGTATCTAGTGCAATCGCACCTGTGCATTTTGGGCGCAGGTGCGGCACCATAGAAGCGGCCTTCGAGCCGCAGAAGCGGAACTGGGACCGTACAGCTGAGCCCGCAGATGCGTCATGGCCTCGCAGAAGCGAGAAGATGGGCGCAGATGCGAAGGCTGCGCAAGTGCGATAGGGAGTTCTGCACCTGCGGTTGCGCAGATGCGAGGGTGAAAACCGCAGAAGCAGAGGCCTAACATCCAGTGGCTAACCACAGAAGCAGAATTTTGGTCACTTTTGCGACACCGCAGATGCGGTTAAGTGTCCACAGAAGCGAAAATGGTTGGCAGAAATTTAAATACAAGGGTTCGCGATTTTGGCTTCATTTCAAACATTTTGAGCTCGGGTTTTGAGATTTCTTGAGAGCATTTTCGAGGGATTTCTTGAGATAAGTCCCTTGTGTTTATTTTTTATCAATAATCTTGTTTTCCCCTTGATTTTCCCACCTAGTTAGTGTATATTTAAGGTGAAATTTGGGAGTTTGAGGCTAGGGATTTGGAGTCGATTTTGGAAAAAATAAAAAAAATAGAATGGTTGTACTCGTGGTCGAACGGGTATTCGTAATTTGTGACTTTTACCCAATTTTGAGATGTGGGCCCGGATCGACTTTTTGAGCGCAATTTTCAATGCTCTATATAAGTCGTAGTTTCATTATTTAAATTAGTTTCTTGTAGTTGTATTTATAGTATAAAATTTTTTGGCTAGATCCGAGCCGATCAGAGTTGAAAAATCGAGGGAAAGGCATACGACTTGATTGATTAAGCGTGATTTGAGGTAAGTGACTTGTCTAACTTTGTGTGTGGAAAATCCCCATAGGATTTGGTACTGTTGTAACAGTTTGTGATATGTGAGCGTCGTGTACGCGAGGTGACGAGTGCGTACACGGGCTAAATGTGGAAATTCCGGTTCTTGCTGAGTTGAGCGTCTTATCACGAAAGTGACCAAGCAAGCAGATGATGATGGTTCAGCCGGTAAGCTAGCAAGCTTACGAAATGAAGGTCATCTTTTAAATTCCTTAACTGAGTTGCCTTAGAATATGTAGTTATCATGTTTAGCCTAGTATCGCATGTCTCCATGCTTTAACTCTTACTTGCAATTTGTGCAACATGCTTAGTTGAATTACCTGCTTCCCTTGATTTGAATTAAATCTTTAACTGTAAGATTTCTTGATGTAAATTCGTTGTTCCATCGGGTATCTGCTGCATATTTACTTTAGGACTACGAGGCGGTTGCTCGGGAGATCCCCCTGTTTTGCATATTTTATTTGGGACTCTAAGGAGGTTCCTCGAGAGATCCCCTGTCTTGCATATTTACTTTATGACTACGAGGCGGTTCCGCGGGAAATCACCCTGTCCTGCATATTTACATTTGGGACTACGAGGGGGTACCTCGAGAGTGCCCCTGTTGTTTACCTCTATTTGTTGTCTTGTTATTGTCTGAAATTTTTCGTTGTTTAAATTCTCAGTCATTTCAAAATATTATTATATCTCCTGCTTTGATTTTCTTTTAAACTAGTAGGGCCCTGATCTGACCTCGTCACTACTCTATCGAGGTTAGGTTTGGTACTTACTGGGTACCGTTGTGGTGTACTCATACTACACTTCTGCATATTTTTTTTGTGCAGATCCAAGTCCTTCCTACCAGGCCAGATACTTGTGAGCTGGACTGTACGTGGAGACTTCAAGGTATATATGCCAGCGTCTGCAGACCTCGGAGTCCCCCTTTATCTTTATTATGTTGTTTTCCTTGCTCTCTTTAGACTCTGATGTATAGAGACACTTAGTATTCTCTCTTAGAAGCTTGTGACTTATTTTCTACCGGGTTTTTGGAGTTGTAATTATTTGAATCGCAGAATCTATTTATATATCATGTGTTGAGATTAGAGTTCATTTTATATATTCATTTATTTCGCAAATTGTTAGGCTTACCTAGTCGTAGTGACTAGGTGCCATCACGATATACCATGGAGGGAATTGGGGTCGTGACAAGTTGGTATCAGAGCTCTAGGTTCATAGGTGTTATGAGTCATAAGCAGGTTTAGTAAAGTCTCACGGATCGGTACGGAGACATCTGTACTTAACTTCGGGAGGCAATGGAACTGTTAGGAAAAACTTCACTTCTTGATTTCTTATCGTGCGAGATTTTGACTTCGAATTCTAAATTTCTGTCTTTCTACTCTCTTATAGATGGTGAGGACACGTACTGCTGGATCGGATGACCAGACACCCGTGCCCCCTACTAGAGCCGCGAGAGGCCGGGGTCAGGGTAGAGGCCGAGAACATCCACGTGGTGCAGCCGGGGCACCCGCACGAGCAACTTCAGAGGAGCCACCAGTAGCTCCAGTTCGAGGGCATGCACCTGAGATGCCTGCTACTACACCAGCCCTCCAGGAGACTCTAGCCAAGTTTTTGAGCATGTTCAGCACCTTGGCTCAGGTAGGATTGATCCCACTTGCTCCTGTCATATCTCAGGCCGGGGGAGGAGCATAAACTCCCGTCGCCAATACCCCAAAGGAGCGGGTTCAGGTAGACCAGGTTGCAGAGATTATAACGGTGTAGCCGCTAGCTCCAGTTCAGCTCGAGGTTAGGGCAACAGTATCTGAGGCGGAGCTGCTAAGGCTCGAGAGGTATAAGAAGTACCACCCTCCTGCTTTTAGTGGTTTGGCATCAGAGGATGCCCAATGTTTTCTTGAGGAGTGTCACTGTATCCTCTGTACTATGGGTGTTACAGAGACTAGTGGGGTTACTTTCACTACGTTCCAGCTTAGAGAAGCCGCCTATCAGTGGTGGCGCGCATACGAGTTGGATAGTGTGGCTTAGGCAGCTTCACTCACTTGGACTCAGTTTTCAGATGTGTTTTTGAGGGAATATGTTCCCCAGAGTCTCAGAGATGCATGGCGCGGAGAGTTTGAGCAGTTGCGCCAGGGTTCTATGACCGTGTCAGAGTATCCGATCCGATTTAGTGATTTGGCTAGGCATGCACCAGCCTTGGTTACTACTGTTCGAGAGCGAGGCGTCGGTTTATTGAGGGACTCAACCCCAGTATCAAATTGAGCATGGACCAAGAGTTGGAGATGGATATTACATATTAGCAGGTAATAGGGATTGCTAGGAGGTTGGAGGGTATGATGACTCGGGATAGAGAGGAGAGAGAGGCCAAGAGGTCTTGAGAGTCTAGTACTAATAGTGGTACTCGTGCCCCAGCTGCAGCTTGTTAGGGCAGGGGTTATGTGGGTCTCCCTATTCTTTTAGCACTTCTAGCCGCCAGCGGTGCTCCGACCACTACTAGGCCCCGGGATCCTTATTATGCACCGCCAGTGTCTAGTGTGCCTCCTATACGGGGTGCTTTCAGTGGACAGTCCAGTCGATCAGGTTCGAGCCAGTCGCAGCAGCCATGTCCTCCGAGAGCTTATTTTGAATGTAGTGACACTCGTCATATGGTGAGGGATTGCCCTAGATTCAGGAGGGGTGCACCTTCACAGATTTCTCAGGCACCGCGTGCTCTACCGGGTTCTCAGGCTATGGTTACAGCACCAGCAACCACCCCACCTGCACAGCCATCTAGAGGTGGAGGTCGGACAGGTAGAGGTTGCTCTAAAGGAGGAGGCCAGGCCAAATATTATGCCCTTCCTGCTAGGACGGAGGCAGTTGCATCCAATTCTGTCATCACAGGTACTGTTCCGGTCTGTCATAGGGATGCATCAGTCTTATTTGATCCAGGCACCCCTTATTCCTATGTGTCATCTTATTTTGCTTCATATTTGGGTGTATCCCGTGATTCTCTGAGTTCACCTGTCTATGTGTCTACACCCGTGGGTGATTCTATTATTGTTGATCGTGTGTATCAGTCGTGTTTTATTATTCTTAGTGGTTTTGAGACCAGAGCCGATTTATTATTGCTCAGTATGATGGATTTTGATGTTATTTTGGGCATGGACTGCTTGTCGCCCTATCACACTATCCTTGATTGCCACGCTTACACGGTGACATTAGTTATGCCATGTCTACCGCGGCTAGAGTTGAGAGGTACCTTAGATCATGTTCCTAGCAAGGCTGTCTCATTTCTTAA
The DNA here is from genome assembly GCA_002018475.1 of Nicotiana obtusifolia. NCBI lineage: Eukaryota > Viridiplantae > Streptophyta > Magnoliopsida > Solanales > Solanaceae > Nicotiana > Nicotiana obtusifolia. The sequence continues at coordinate 51,738 of MCJB01009023.1, forward strand.
AGCTCAGCGAATAGTTGAGAAGGGATGTGATGTGTATCTGGCCTATGTGAGGGATATTAGTGTTGATACTCCTACCATTGAGTTAGTTCCGGTAGTGAGGGATTATTCAGACGTATTTCCGGTGGATCTTCCGGGCATGCCACCCGACAGAGATATTAACTTTGGCATTCATTTGTTACTAGGCACTAAGCCCATTTCTATTCCACCTTATCGTATGGCCCTGGAAGAGTTGAAAGAATTAAAAGAACAGTTGCAAGAGTTGCTCATTGAGGGCTTCATTCGCCCAATGTGTCTCCTTGGGGTGCTCCTGTCTTGTTTAAAAAGAAGAAGGATGGTTCTATGCGAATGTGTATTGATTATCGCTAGTTGAACAAGGTTACAATGAAGAACATGTATCTATTGATAGGTTGATGACCTATTTGATCAACTTTAGGGTGCCAGAGTGTTCTCTAAGATCGACTTGCGTTCAAGCTATCATCAGTTAAAGATTCGGGAGCCAGATATTCCGAAAGTGCTTTCAGGACTCGGTATGGTCATTACGAGTTCCTTGTGATGTCTTTTGGGCTGACCAACGCCTCAGCAGCATTCATGCACTTGATGAACAGTGTATTTCAGCCCTATCTTAACTCCTTCATCATTGTGTTTATTGACGAGATTCTAGTGGGAGTCGGGAGCATCACGAGCAGCACCTGAGGACTGTGCTTCAGACCTTGAGGGAAAAGAAGCTATATGCGAAATTTTCAAAGTGTGAATTCTTGCTAGATTCAGTGGCATTTTTGGGTCACATGGTATCGAGTGAGGGGATCAAGGTAGACCCGAATGAGATTGAGACAGTGCAGAGTTGGCCTAGACCGTACTCAGCTATTAAAATTCGGAGTTTTCTTGATTTGGCGGGTTACTACTATCGATTTGTAGAGGGTTTCTCGTCTATTGCAGTACCTATGATCAGATTGACCCAGAAGGGTGATCCGTTTAGGTGGACTGAGGAGTGTGAGGAGAGCTTTCAAAAGCTGAAGACTGCTTCGACTACAGTCCAGTGTTGGTGTTTCCTACTGGTTCGGGTCCTACACGGTATATTGTGATACGTCGCGCATTGGTCTCGGCGCGGTGTTGATACAGGACGGTAGGGTGATTGCCTACACGTCTAGACAATTGAAGGTGCATGAGAAGAACTATCTTGTCCACGACCTCGAGTTAGCAGCTATCATTCATGCCTTGAAGATCTGGCGGCACTCTTTGTATGGTGTTCCTTGTGAGGTTTTCACTGATCACCGGAGTCTACAGCATCTGTTTAAACAGAAGTATCTTAACTTGCGGCAGCGGATATGGTTGGAGCTGCTTAAGGATTATGACATCACCATTCTCTATCATCCCGGGAAGAATAATGTGGTGGCCGATGCCTTGAGTTGCAAGGCGGAGAGTTTAGGTGGCTTAGCATATCTACCAGTAGCAGAGAGGCCTTTAGCCTTGGATGTTCAAGCTTGGCCAACCAGTTCGTCAGATTGGATGTTTCCGAGCCGAGTAGAGTGTTGGCGTGTGTGGTTTCTCAATCTTCTCTCTATGATCATATCAAGGAGTGTTAGTATGATGACCTCCATCTGCTTGTCCTTAAGTACACGGTTCAGCACGGTGATGCCAAGGAGGTCAGTATTGGTGATGACGGTGTATTATGGATGCAGGGTAGGCTATGTGTGCCTAATGTAGATGGGTTGCGTGAGTTGATTCTCCAAGAGGCTCATAGTTCGGGGTACTCCATTCATCCAGGTGCCGCGAAGATGTATCAATACTTGAGGCAGCACTATTGGTGGAGGCGGATAAAGAAGGACATAGTAGAATATGTAGCTCGGTGCTAAAATTATCCGCAGGTGAAGTATGAGCATCAGCGATCAGGTAGATTGCTTTAGAAGTAAGAGATTTAGGAGTGGAAATAGGACCGGATCGCTATGGATTTCGTTGTTGGACTCCCACGGATCCAGAAGAAGTTCGATGCATTTTGAGTGCTTGTGGATAGATTGACCAAGTTTATTTCATTCCTGTAGTTACTACTTACTCTTCGGAGCAGCTAGCTCAGGTTTACATTCGCGAGATTGTCAGACTTTCATGGCGTACCGGTATCCATCATCTCTGACCAGGGTACGCAGTTTACATCGCAGTTCTGGAGAGCCGTACAGCGTGAGTTGGGTACTCGGGTAGAGATGAGTATAGCATTTCACCCTCAGATGGACGGGCAGTCGTAGCGCACTATTCAGATATTGGAGGATATGCTTCGTGCATGTGTGATGGATTTTGGGGGTGCTTGGGATCAGTTCTCGCCACTCGTGGAGTTTGCCTACTACAACAGTTATCAGGCGAGCATTCAGATTGCCTCGTATGAGGCTTTGTATGGTAGACGGTGCCGGTCTCCATTGGGTTGGTTCGAGACGGGCGAGGCTAGGCTACTGGGTACAGACTTGGTTCAGGATGCCTTGGAAATGGTTAAATTGATTCAGGATCGACTTTGTATAGCCCAGTCTAGGCAGATGAGTTATGCGGATCAAAAGGTTCGCGACGTTGCACTCATGGTTGGGGAGCGGGTCTTGCTGTAGGTGTCGCCCATGAAGGGTGTTATGAGGTTCGGAAAGAAGGACAAGTTGAGCCCTAGGTATATCAGGTCTTTTGAGATTCTTGATAGGGTTGGAGAGGTGGCTTACAGATTCGTACTACCACCTAGTCTCTCTGCAGCTCATCTAGTATTCCATGTTTCCATGCTCTGGAAGTATCACGGCGACCTGTCTCGTGTGTTAGAATTCAGCTCAGTCTAGCTGGACAAGGATCTATCTCAATTTGAGGAGCCAGCGTCCATTTTGGACAGGCAGGTCCGAAAGTTGAGGTCAAAGAACATCACTTCAGTGAAGGTTTAGTGGAGGGGTCATCCGGTCGAGGAGGTGACTTGGGAGACCGAGCATGATATGTGCAGCCGTTATCCTCATCTTTTCACCACCTCAGGTACGTCTTTATACGCGTTCGAGGACGAACGTTTATTTTAAGAGGGGAGGATGTAATGACCCGGACGGTAATTTTGAGAATATTAGCCCCGAACCCCTATTTACTTCTCCCTCTATTTCATTTTATGGCTACGTGACTTTCCGGGAGGATTTGTTTTTGTTTCAGAGAGAAATGGGACACATAGTCCCTAAAATGGAAGTTTAAGTCGTAGGAATCGACCGTAGTTGAATTGTGTGAAACGACTCCGGAATGGAGTTTTGACGGTTCCTATAGCTCCGTAGGGTGATTTTAATTTTAGGAGCGTGTTCGGGTGTTGAATTGGAGGTCCGTAGGTCATTTTAGCGTTATTCCGCAAAAGTTGGATAATTGGTGTAATTTTGGAAAGTTTGATCGGAGTGGACTTTTTGATATCGGGTTCGATTTCGATTTTGAAAGTTGGAGTAGGTCCGTAATATTAATTATGACTTGTATGCAAAATTTGAGGTCAATCGGACTTGAATTGATAGGTTTTGGCGTCGAATATAAAAGTTCGAAGTTTTAAAGTTCATTAGGCTTGAATCGATGTGCAATTCTTATTTTTAGCGTTGTTTGATGTGATCTAAAGGCTCGACTAAGTCCGATAATATTTTATGACTTGTTGGTAAGTTTGATTGTGGTCTCGGGGGACTCGGGTGGATTTCGGGTGGTTAACAGACAAAAATTGGACTTGGAGCATAGCTGAAGCTTTGTTGTGTCTGGTGCAACCGCACCTGCACATTTTGGGCCGCAGAAGCGGCCTTCGAGCCGCAGAAGCATAATTGGGACTGTCCAGCTGAGCCCGCAAATGGGGTCATGGCCTCGTAGAAGCGAGAAGATGGGGCAGATGCGAAGGGTGTGCTGGTGCGATGGGGAGTTCCGCACCTGCTGTTGCGCAGATGTGAAGGGTGCGCAGGTGCGATTTTGGCTTCATTTCAAACATTTTGAGCTCGGGTTTGTCTATTTCTTGAGAGCATTTTTGAGGAATTTCTTGAGGCAAGTCCCTCGTGCTTATTTTTGATCAATAATCTTGTTTTCCCATTGATTTTCCCACCTAGTTAGTGTGTATTTAAGGTGGGATTTGGGAGCTTAGGGCTAGTGGTTTGGTGTCGGTTTTGGCAAAAATGGTATGGTTGGACTTTGTGGTTGAATGAGTATTCGTAATTTGTGACTTTTACCCGATTTCGAGACGTAGGCCCGGATCGACTTTTTGGGCCGAATTTTGAATTCTCTGCTAAAGTCGTAGTTTCATTATTTGAATTAGTTTCTTGTAGTTGTATTTATAGTATGAAATTATTTTGGCTAGGTTAGATCCGATCGGAGTTGAAAAATCGAGGGAAAGTTGTACTACTTGACTGATTGAGCGTCATTTGAGGTAAGTGACTTGTCTAACTTTGTATGGGAGAAATCCCCTTAGGATTTGGTATTGTTGTAACAATTTGTGATATGTGAGCGCCGCGTATGCAAGGTGATGAGTGCGTATACGGGCTAAATTTGGAAATTCCGATTCTTGCTGAGTTGTCTTCTTTTAAATTCCTTAACTGAGTTGCCTTAGCATATGTAATGATCATGTTTAGCCTAGTACTCATATCTACGTGCCTTAACTCTTACTTACAATTTGTGCAACATGATTAGTTGAATTACCTGCTTCCCTTGATTTGAATTACATCTTTAACTGTAAGATTTCTTGGAGTAAATTCGTTGTTCCTTCGGTTATCTGCTGCATATTTACTTTGGGACTACAAGGCGGTTCCTCAGGAGATCCCCCTATCTTGCATATTTACTTTGGGACTTCGAGGCGGTTCCTCGGGAGATCCCCTGTCTTGCATATTTACTTTGGGACTACGAGGCGGTTTCTCAGGAGATTCCACTGTCGTGCATATTTACATTTGGGACTACGAGGCAGTACCTCGGGAGCGCTCCTGTTGTTTACTGATTCGCTCAAATTACACCTTAATAATAGTGTAAGCGATCGATGTCAAATATAGTAACCCAACAAGGTTGGGGTCGAATCCCACAGGGAATAGGTGTGAAACTATTGTCTAATTAATATAATACTTGACTAAGTCGTAATTCTATCAAGTACGCCAAATAGAATGAAGAAGTGTTGAATATATAAGTAAACGAAAACTGAAAACTAATTTTTATAGTGTGAATGTTAAAAATATGAATGTAAGGGACCAAGGTTGTGTCCCCCTTTATGTAGTAGAATGTTCTTGATATTAATATTGAATTCCTTTCTTGATATGGAATTGATGTTTAATATACTACCCAATATTTTCCAATATTTGGATAATGTATCCTCTCTACGATTCTCCCGAATACAAAAGAGTCGATCTTAAAAATAACCAATTAAGCGCCAAATTAAAACCTACTTATTTCTAAGCGATTTTATTAAACAAGGTTTAAAGCCTTGAGTTTTTGTTATTTATTTCTACCCAATTCTATCTCACTTTTCCAAGATAAAATAGAGCTAATTGGCATTCGTTAATGTTTGCAACCACTAACGATTAACTGAAGAACAATAAATAAATAAATATCAAGATTCCTTCGGAATTGGATTCAATATCAAAATCTCAACACATTCTACCCATCTAGGGTTCACAACCTCAGCGTTCGAGTTTAGCTACACATGCTGATAATTAAAGAACAAGAAAGAGTAATTGATATCATCTTACAAAAATAGAAGGTTTTCGATCACCAAAAGCTTCTAAGAATTCAAAATAGTCAATTGCCGTACTTTGTACTCTAAGTTCTGACAAGATTCTCGTCACAAAACCCTATAAAACCTATTTATAGAGGCCCAAAACCCGAGGCGAATGTCGGTCAGCTTTGCCCTTGTTGAAATAATGTGGACCGCATTTTTGTCGCAGAACAGAAATGTGGACCGCTAATCATCATCGTCCGTCGCAAACTCCACCAGAAAATTTTGCTCCCATCGCGTTTTGATTCGCGGTTCGCATGTTGATTATGCGATCACGATATGCGATCGCATTCTCCACTCTGATTTTCACCCAAAACTCTGTTTGTGTTTGCGATTGCACCTGGCTGTTTGGCGGTTCGCATTCCTGTTTTGCGGTCGCATTTGCGACCGCATTCTCGACATGAAGATTGGCCTAGAGTTCTGTCCTGAAATGCAATCTGCCTGTGGCATATGCGGTTCGCATTTTCAGTTTGCGACCGCATACTTCTACTCGCGATGCTTTTAAATTCTCTTCTTGTCTTCAGCTAACTTTTTGAACTCTTTTCTGTTCTTCTGGGTCTTGACACTTGTTATTCTGCAAATACACTAAAATTACATAAGTATCATAAGAATTAGCAAGTAAAACAAGTTAAATTTAAGCAAATAGCATCAAAATGTGCCGAAATTACCCGGCACATCATTTACCTCTATTTGCTATGTTGTTATTGTCTGAAATTTCTCGTTGTTTAAATTCTAAGTCATTTCAAAAAATTATTATATCTCCTGCCTTGCTTTTCTTTTAACCTAGTAGGGCCCTGATCTGACCTCGTTACTACTCTATCGAGGTTAAGCTTGGCACTTACTAGGTACCATTGTGTTGTACTCATACTACACTCTGCACATCTTTTTTGTGCAGATCCAGGTCCTTCCTACCAGGCTAGATACCCGTGAGCTGGACTGTACGTGGAGACTTTAAGGTATATCTATCAGCGTCCGCAAACCTCGGAGTCCCCCTCTATCTTTATTATGTTGTTTTCCTTACTCTCTTTAGACTCTGATGTATAGAGACACTTAATATTTCTTTCTTAGAAGCTTGTGACTTATTTTCTACCAAGTTTTGGGAGTTGTAATTATTTGAATCGCAGTTTCTATTTATATATCATATGTTGAGATTAGAGTTCATTTTATATTCAGTTATTCCGCGAATTATTAGGCTTACCTAGTCTTAAAGACTAGGTGCCATCACGACATCCTATGGAGGGAATTGGGGTCATGACATTTTCATGTAAAGATAAATCTGAACGAAAATATTATTCAAAATCCAGAAAATATTCCAGCATAATATATTGGAGTTCGATTTACATGTGAACTTCCAGCATAATATACTGAACCAACATAATATGTTGGAAGTTTATATACATGTGCTCCAGTATATTATGTTGGAACTTTTCATGTGATGGAGTTCCCGCATAATATGCTCGAAGTTCATACACAGGTGTACCAATCTCCACTATATTATGCTGGAACTTTCCGTGTTGCAGCAAAATAGTGATTATTTTTTAATAACTTTGTAAATACTGACTATTTTTTTAATTACCAATCCAAGAACTGACTAGCTCGTGTTATTTTCACCAACAAAATTGCCAAATTGGAAACTAAAGAGGCCTAAAATTCCTTCTCGATTGGGCCGAGCCTATTAGATGGGCCTACCTTTGGACCTGCGCCTATTAACCACAACGGCTGACCCTCGCCACTTCCTTATTACATAATCTTTTGGCTAATAAAATCAAATAGTCGCGTCTGAATTTCCCTAGAGAGAGAGAGAGAGAGAGAGCGCAATGGGAAGTGAAGAGGAGAGTGCAGTGAAGGAGCCATTGGATCTCATAAGGCTCAGTCTTGACGAGAGAATCTACGTTAAACTCCGTTCCGACAGAGAACTCCGCGGCAAACTTCATGTACTTTTAACTGTTTCCTCTCCTTTTTTTTCTCTTTTCCAATTTTTGTTGCCCATGTTTCATCTATCTTTCTTGTTGATAGTTTATCTGGTTGAATATTCATATTGAGCTATATATGTATGCAACTTGGTGGATTCTTACGATTTTTCTAGCTAGCCTATGATGTACCTTTAGCCCTTTTGTTTCTTATTCTAGGGTTTATGCTGTTTCTTTGTTTCTACTTTTTTACCTTATGATCAGGTTCATTTGTTTAACAGATTATTTTTTTTCAATTAGATGAATAATATTTACATTATTTATATAGCCGAACCTGGTGCAAATTATTGCGCATTAGCACATACTAGTAATTGTAGAGGGAGCACAATCATATAAATCAAAGTGTATGTTTATTTTTCCTAAAAACCTACTGAATTTTCATGTTGCTTATGTAGTCCTAAAGATTATAATAGCAATAACAACAACTACGCCTCAATTCCAAGATAGTTGGGGTCAGCTCTGTACGAAACTAGATTGATACTGAAGAATATAATAATATGAGCTAACGCATAAAAATAGGGAAGTGGGTGTTTAAAGATAATAATGCACTAGAGGTAATACAAACATGGGAAATGGATTGATATTTTATTTGTCATTATCTCTTGAAAAATAAGATGTCTGAAAAGCAGGAACAATAGGAAAGCATAGAGGCAGAAACGTTTCTGTGAAAGTAAACCTAGACTATTATCCAGGCAATGTGTAGAGGTAAGTTTTCCAAATGTTAGCATTCAGATTTCAAGGTGGTTAAACGTGAAATTTTTGACAAAGAACCTTGGGAGAGGGAATAAGCAATGATGTGTCTCAATGAAAACTACTTGCAGTTGCAGTACATTAATTTCCTGATTTGCACAGACATTATATGAAATGCATTTTACCTGCATGTAAACTGGTGGTTGCTTTTCTTGTTTGCCTATTTCTGCAAATATTTGGTTGCCTGGTCACATAGTCTGGATTAGGAAAATAAGACAGTTGTAACATAGTTGCACTATTAGTAATGCTGAAGAACAATTACATGATGTTGCTGGAAATTACTGGATTATGTTATTTTTTAAGGGAACATCTTGTTATTTATCTGCTTTAATATTTCTAGATGTTTTCTTTTCTCTTTTACTTCTTGGTTAATTTCATTGGCATCACACGACTTTTGAGTTTTCCAATTTCGTAAAATCATTAGTGAGAAAAGCTGTGCGCTGACACTAAGCGCTGATGGGTTTTCGTTTCCAGGCTTATGATCAGCATCTTAATATGATTCTTGGTGATGTTGAAGAAATTGTGACCACAGTCGAGATTGATGATGAAACTTATGAAGAGATAGTTCGGGTATGCTTAATATTTCTATATCTACTCTTAGTTTTTGAACTTGAGATATATCTCTTTCCCCTTTTTCTGGTCATTGCAATACATTGTTCAAGTTAGCAAGACCCTCTGATGTAAGATGTTTGACAAGTGGATTATATGTACTAGTAACCCAACATCCCCGGCCCCCCTCTTGGGGAGTGGGGGCTTTGGTCTAGTAGTAAAGTGATATGTTCGGCGACTTCACAAAGCTCTTCATGAAAATGAAGCAGGTTCCCCGAGCTACAAAAGACAAAACAAATTCACTACCTGTTTTACGTCAAGCAGTATGTGGAGTAACTCACAATATAACTCTAAACCAGACCTTTGAAACTCTTCGGTAGTGCGCCCAAATAATGAATCAGAGCACATGAAGCCATTGGTTTAGTAGTAAAGTGTAGGTTAGCCGCACCTCATGTGTTCGAATTATGCCAAACAAATTAAGTCGAGAAAGGTTGAGGGATGCGCCCATCATCCACTGAGTTTCGAAACGTGCACCAACTGGCTAAAAAGACTTCTGACATGAAATCCTTTTTGTCTTGAAAGACGTGATATTATTTCTTTAACTGGGGTTATCTTTGGGTTCTAATGTTATGCTGCAGTTATACTTGAGAAAGAGGAATCTATGAGTGTTATAATTTGCTGCTTCTGAGTAGAGATAATATTGTGCAAGTAATGAGTAGCTCTTTAATGGGAAAGTCATGCTAACAATGTCTTTAGGGTCTCAAATGTTGCGGGTACCCATTTTTGAGCTCGGGTTATGTTCTCTGGGTACCTGATGAACTAGAAACCTAATTTAGTAGTGGAGGAAGCCGATTGTCTAAAGTAAAATAGGACATTTTCACTAAGCATTGCTTTCTGCATGATGAAGGGGAGTCTTGGCGTAACTGGTAAAGTTACTGACCGGGAGGTCACGGGTTCGAGACGTGGAAACAGCCTCTTGCAGAAATGTAGGGTAAGGTTGCGTATAATAGATCCTTGTGGTCCGTCCTTCCCGGGCCCTGGGCATAGTGGGAGCTTAGTGCACTGGGCTGCCCTTTATTGCTTTCTGCATGATGAGTTATAGTAGATGGAAAACTATGTTGCTTTGCCTATGTTATATGAACTTGGGTAAGTAAAGTAAGAATGCATGTTGCATGTTGAGGCTGTTGATTTGCCTAGGTCCCTTAATATGGATATAAGGATACCAACTGAGAGTTGGTGCAAGGCTATTATTGATAACAAGTAAATGCAGTTTCCGGTATGCACTAATCTACAAGACTGATGATTAAATTAGCTTTATTTTGGGAGTTAAAAAGTTTCGAGTAGAATTGTCTCTTTTTGCGTACTTGTTCTAGGCATTTAAGATTAAAACGAGTTTAAGTTATCCTTTTGTGTTCTCTCCATTCTAACCTTCTGGGGTATTAAAAAAATCTTCTGGGGATAAGCCGATATATTTATGGTAATTGATCATGCCTGAAAAGGCTAGAGAGGCACCTATGTGTGTATCTCAGAAGCAGATCTCAACCACAACATATCAAGTCATCTTGGACCCCACTCCCCAGGGTGTTCCAGGTGAATTTAAGGGTCTGACTAACGTAGTTCTGAGCCTGATTTAGCTCCTTTCTAATCCTGAAGTTCCAAGAAGCTTTCTACTCTTAGACAAAATACAAATACCTGGAATTATTTAATCTTTCTTCGGAATCAAACTATGCCATGATACTTAATTCTTTTGTAGTTACGTTGCATGACAATTGAGTGATGTAGTGATTTCTAATTTGACCTAAAGTGGCAGTAACTTCTTTTTGTCTTAACACAACTTGATCTTTGTAATGTACATAATTTCCGGTGAAAGGCAGAGCATCACATGCTGTTAAGTGAAAAGTTATACACTTTGAAATTGAGA
>MCJB01009023.1:69625-89953 GCA_002018475.1 Nicotiana obtusifolia
GTAGCTTCGGCTCATAATTTAACTTGGCAATTTGTGGAGAGACTAGGGAAGAAAGATGACGAAACTAGCTAGTTAAACTAGGCGCATTGTTGACAGATCAAGGGAGAAAGATGATGGAACTGTGAGAGTTGTTCTCATGCCTTTTCTTTAGTTAGATGTTCGCTTGGTGTTTTTATATATATGAGAGCTTTTGTCTTTGTGTGATGTGGAGCTTTGCATTAGGCTCAGCTCCTATGGGCATGTATAGTGTCCTCCGCTGCTATATCATTATTATTACGGATGTTTTGCGCTGTTGCATGAGTCTTATAGGGAGTTCCCAGCTCGCTTGGGGTGGTGAGTTTGTATGGTTGGAGGGGATGACCTCTTTTGCTAACTACAATCTATGGACTGCTCTTGCTTGAACGAGCTCATTCAGCTAATTATGAGCTGTGAGAACTTTACTGCTCATGTGTATAGCAGCAGGTTGTGAGCATTGCCATTTAAGTTCTAGATTATTTGTGCATAAAAACCAATACCTTCTGTCTGATCAAGCGGAAGAATGATGTTGCAAAGTTGACTTATTCCGTCTTTTTTTTCAACAATGGTGTTTGGGCCAGTTTAGGTCCTCCTTGACTAATTCAAATAGATCTTTGCTATCTTTCATTAGCAACTCACCTAGCCAGACGTAGGTAGATTGAAAGAGATCACTTAGTTGTTTTTTAGCTGTTGGAATTAGTTGATTTATTCAAGTCTTAGGAGTGGCCGTCATTCCAATTTCCTTTCCTTGCTAGTAAACAATCTAAAATTCTAAATGGACTTTTCGGAGAGTAAAATTTTGTTTTTGATTCTTAGACTAAAACTCCAATAATAAAAAAGAATAATTAGGGCAGTGAAGTGTTTAAAATTACGTTTGCGAGTCAAAACTTTTTCGCACTAACACCATTTGGCTGCACTCAGAGACCATTCGACCCAAAAGTCATGTCATACTGGTTAAGTTAATTGGTCTATAAACTCATGTCTTGGTTAACCTGAAACCTACAATAAACCAGAGTCCTATACTCAAATTCATAACCTTGTTTGTTTGGCAAATACTTGGCAAACTAATGTCCGCCATCTCTAGCCAATGCGCACGAGTCACGACCAAGGAATGAATCCAACTTTTTTTTTTCGTGAGATGGATAAGAAAAGGTTAATGTGGGGTTGTCAAATATAAATCACTCTTTTTTTTTTTTCCAGAAGTACACTCAGGTATACGACAATGAGCATAGTTATTGGAGAATTGTTTATTAAATGAAGACAATGGTAGATAAGGTTATGCATATACTAAGAATAAGTACTTAGAAGTAAAATTTCTCTAATACAGAAAATAATTAAAAAAGTTACTGTAAATATTTGTATCGAGCCAATCATAAAGCTCCAGATAGCCATTTTCTGATGTACATATTAGAATTTCAAGAACCATCACGCTTGTTGGGACATAGCTAAAAGGTTGAGTACGGTTTGGCGAAATTAGTAGCTTTAGTCAAACTTCTATTTGTATTGTGAAATTCACTAAATGTATAAAAAATTAAATTCAAAATTAAGTAGTAATATTTAATGTCACTATTTTAAAAATTAGAATCTATAAAGTTCAACTTCTAACTCCGTCTCAATGCTTGCAAGTTGCAATGAGTCATTTTCACATGCTTTTAGCACACAATTATTTTCAAACTTCTTCATGTTTCGGAAAGGAAAAGAAAAATAGAGGAAGCACAACATCGTGAAATCCTGTTCATGTCACCTAAAAGAGTCTAATCACACTATCTTGTTATTCTTTGATTCACTTAGAAGCAGTATAACCGCAGAGTAGTATTTTAAAGTTGAGATTGAGAGTTCTTAAGAATATTTTTTCAATTAATTGTCACATCTTTAGGATATTACACTATTCAGAATAATAAACATAAAATACCTTCGTTGAAAATAAGATAATATTTAGTGTATCTTGGATTAGGCTATTGAAGAGGTAATTGTTACTTTAGTTATGTTGTGGTAGTCAAATCATCTCATAATACATTTGTAGCTTACTATTAGGAATATTTTAACAATTTCATCAAGTAATTACTAATATTTTATATCGCAATGACTCTTCTTAATTATCTAAATTTCACATTAACATTATTTTTGGGCTTCATAACGAATACTAACCTTCTTAAGGAACTCCTTTAAAATTTTGAATTATTAGAAAAAAAAGTATCATTTGTTTCCAAATTCTAGGTGTAATTCTTTATCTAAAGTTAACGCATGTGGATCAGTAGATGTTAATGACCAAAACATCTATTTAGGGGTTTCTAAGCAAAGAATGCCACTTGTGAAATTTAAAAGTGACATTAAGCTCCTTAAACTTTCACCAAATTGCTCCTTGGTTCATCTAATATTGGCACCTTATATAACAAGTTCAATAGTTTGGTGGAAATTATGATCTTGTCAATGTTCTTCAATGTCTTCAGTCTTCAGTATGTCTCCTATTCAATGTACACCTATGGACAAGACTGCTCATTTTGGTCTAATCAAAAATCATATTCTGAAAGAGATCATATTCTTATACACTCAAATATCGTTGAATATAAACCTAAATTCACCCGGAAAATGAATTAGAAAGAGAATCTCAAAAGGCAATTTATTTTTAAGGAGAAAGAAAGTTTTCTTCTGGTTCCGCCTTATCGTCTAAATTTCAGAAAGACTTGTTGACTCATATTATTTTTATGATGAGACATTCTTGGTTTATGTTCACTGGCTTCAAATTTTATTCTTTATCAGATGCACCATATATATTACTTGCATTGTGTAGTTAAGTCAACAAAATTGCGTTTGCCTCAAGAATCAAATTCTCATAAACTTCTATATATTTTATGCATCAATAATCGTTTAGTTCAATCGACTGAAAACTAGCATTTGACGTTCTCTTCTTTCTATCTGATAAGAACTTTGTTCTTACCATAAGAGATTTGACTATATATGCACAAGTTATGCTTTGAAGTTCATGTGGCCTCAAAATGTCTAATCACAGAATCCTCCCTCCTTTAATTTACTGTAGTTTAAGCTAAGGGAAGAACATTTCTTGGAAGGAGAGGTCCAAAAAATCTGTTATAATAATTCTTCAATTGTTTCTCAAGGATTGGCGCAGACCCAAGTCCATTGCACGTATTGTCCACTTTGGCCCAACATATTTCACGGGTTTGTTCTTTAGGCTACGGCATTATCGAGCCCAAAAGCACGTGTACTATGTGAACTTGAGTCGTGCTTTATAAAGTTCTTCACTTGTCTCTCCCATTACCGATGTGGGATTCGTCTAAGGTGATATGTACGCTTCTTCTTTAAAAACTTGCCAATCCTTCTTAACCCGCCCTCGTCACTCGTCAGTTCGCCCTCCGTCATGCGCGTCACAGAATTGATCACTCAGCTATCCAAGTTACATAAAAGATACATTTTAACATTTTTTCATGCCTCATTAGGGCATACTTTAAGTTCTAAGCTTTCTGTTAGAATCCAAAATGGTGGTTTGGTGCTAATGTACCGGTAATGAAGTGGCTTGAATCAAATCATTTGTGTAGAAAGAGTGTAACATAATTAAAGTGGACTCTACTTTTTGTTTATTTATCTGTTCTTGCATCTCCATTATAATCTCACTTCTTAATCGCTGCCAATTATAAGGATTCCTAATATATTCAAGTTACAAAATGCACTAATTATTGGTTGTTAATGCTTTGACTTATCATACGGAAAATAATACTAACAATAATGCCTATCATTTGACAAATATCGAAAGAGATACTAATATTTAGTCAAGTTTACAATATTCACGCGACACAACCTGATATAAATTGATATCTGAAAACTGTGCAATCCTTTTCTAAAATGTTGGAATTTTTCTAAAAAGTTTTTTTTAAAACTTTTCAAAAAAATTATTCAATTTATGCAAATGAAGGGGAGCTTTGGAGTAACAGTAAAATCGTCTTCGTGTGACTTACATGTCATATGTTCTAGCCGTGAAAACAGCTACAAATGCTTGTATTAGGGTAGATTGTCTACATCATACCTATTAGGGTATGATCCTTCTCTGAACCATGCGCGAACGCGGGTTACCTTGTGCACCGAACTGTCCTTTTAATTTATGCAAAAAAAAATGGTGATATATTAATAGTATTTCAACTTATTAACATTTTGGAAAACTTTTCCCAAATTGCGTTTGGCTGAAAATAATTCTTGAAAAACTCTTTCACCTAATTTTGAAACAAACGCACCTAGACTAGATTTTTACCCTTTAATTCTTTTCGGTTTTCCGTTTTGAAGGCATTTGGACCGAAACTTTTCAAAAATTGGACGAAATTTTTCAAAAACTTATTCGGATTTTTTTTGGGTGGGGGATTGCCTTGAGACGCTTTCTGAATAAACAAGTCTTCTCCCTTTCACAAAATTTTAAACTACATCAATCTTTTATCTGAGCTCCCGTTTGGATATAAATTTTCTTTCACTCTTTCAAAAAAAAAAAATTAAAAATATTATTTGTTCAAGAAATTTGATTAATTTTTGTCAAAAATATTTTCAAGTTCCAAAATTAGGTAATTTTTTTTTTCTCTAATAAAATATGTAATTTTTTAAAGTATAAATACATGTCCAAACACAATTTCAATTTCGAAAAATTATATTTTAACGTACCTTCAAAAACTCTTTTTTTCAAATTTTAACCAAATATATGTTAACGCCTATTAAAAATATTTTTCCAAAATGGTCCTAACTAGGGTCCATTGTCTTTGCCATTCTTAATCTAAATTTTCGTTTTTGAAAATAAATTTTTGGTTTCGCCATTAATAAAAAAAACATTGAAGTGACTCATCTTGATCATGTCACTAACTGGTCGAAGGGTCAGACCAAAATCAATAATTTTGATATTTGCCTTTGGAGGCTCTCAAATTAGTGAGATACATCGGGAAATAGCATTTATTACTTTCTTTCTCCTAATTTATATACCATCTGGATTTCACAGTCAAACGAGTGTTTTTTTGACCGTAAATTTTTTTATATACTTTTTAAATATTTTAAAATATTAATTTATTCTGATTATAGTATTTTTCTGTAATTTTTAAATATTTCAATTTTCTTTAAAAAAACAACTTAAAGAATTTATATTTGAATTAAGAAATTTCATTTTCAAAATCTGAACGGTATTACGTAATTTAGGACGGCTGGAGTATCAAGGAACCAGAGTATGTTCAGTCAACAAAGAGGGCACTGAATAACTAATCATTCATTGGTAGTGTAAGGACTCATTTGGTACAAGGAATAAGAGATAATTAATTTTGAGATTAAATTAAAATTATTTTTTTTATCATGTTCTTGAGTGTAAAATTTTTATCTGAACTTACTTCTTTTACGGGTTCAAGTCATGGAAATAGTTTGTTGCATAAATACAGAGTAAGACTGCGTACAATAGATCCTTGTGGTCCGGCCCTTTCCCGGATCCCGCGCATATTTGGAGCTTAGTGCACCGAGTTGTTCTTTTATTCCTTTCATATGAAACTTATTTTTTGGTTTTCACTCGTTGTCTGTACCAGCATTGAGACCTGATTAAATTTGAATTCGCGCCGAGAAATCGCACATTAAAAGTAAAGCGCTTTATGAGACTTCTGATTAAGGATGAAAAAGTACTTATCACTCTACTACGACTCCTAAAAATGGTAAAGTGAATAAAGGGACTTGTCTTCTTAATCTAAAGGTTGGACAAGTCCCAGTTTATGTTGGAATTAGCTGATCACCATGTTTGCTCAAAGTGCTCTCCAACATTGGTGTGTCCCATCTTGCCTTTTGCAAATTGATCACATGACTAATAGATAGAAGCAGAATGCATAGGACATTCAATTCGCCTTTTGGAGGCTGCTTGACTTGATAGTATATAAGCAAAGCAAGTCTCATTACATCCAAGTTTTATGAACTTGTAATTTTCTCCTTGGAAAAGCCTATGTAGATATAAAAAGGAAGTAGAATTATTATTATTAGGCAGGACAAGTCTACCTGACCTTTTGGAAGATGTAGAGGAAGGAGAAATTAAATAACTAGTGTATTATATGGATATTTGGCAAAGTGCTACACTATATTGAAAGCAATAGCAGTTCCATGTCATTTCTTTGAAAGTTTCTTCATTGCTTCCTCAGACCAAAAGGAAAAAAGGATAAGGGTGAACTTTTCATTTCTAGAGAGGTTTTCTCCGACCAAAAGGAAAAAGATATAAAGTTTTCTAAGTACAATAATAATCAATATAGATGTCCGTGGTTTGTAACTCCAAGTTCCTTGAACCTAGCTCTTTATTTTAATTTGCAGGCCTAAATGGATAACGATTTAATTAATATCTCGTGTTTATTTCCTATAGCGGCTCTTGTACCCAAAAAGGGGGAAAGAAAAGGCGTAATTCAGGAAACCTTCTCAATAATTCCTATTTGAAGTTTCTGATTAAGCTGGATTTACGTCGAATAGGCTCGCCAAGAGATACAAATCGCTCCTTATTGAAAAGATATAAATTTTCAAAGCTCGAACGCAACTCTTACGAGGAATCCCAACTACTCCATACACCCTTGATGATACAATTCGTGAAATTTAGTTTCTCGTTACCTGTCAAATTCTAAGTCCATTTCTCACCAGGTAAAAATGAAGCTCATGGTCTACAACGCTCATAATAATAAGAAAAATTCAACTTTCTGAACAAACCATTCATTAGGTTTTGAAGTGAGCGTTCAAATATTGGCCAACTTTGTAATGTTTATGTTTTGATCCAATAAGGTAGCTTTTACTAGGAAGGACAAATAGCACGTTACACCTTAATTATATACTAAACTAAACTAAATATCCAATCACATTATTAACTGAACATATTGTGATAAGTTATGTGCCTTTTGTATTTTGATGATTAACAAACTCACATGAGAACCAGATAGGGAACCTGTTACACAGCCTAAATATGCTCAAAACAACAAGTCACATGTCTGGCACAAGTTCCAACATGATCAGTCAAAGAAACGGCAGAAGGAACAGATGGCTATCAGTTCCTCCGGTGATAGTACAAGTCAACTCCCTACAACTGTTAAAATCGTTGCACTGTTTCTCTGCACACTCAACAATGCAGCAGTCACTGACTGTACCGGATACTTGCTTGCATCATCCCAATAACCTCACTTATATATTATCAACATGAGGCAAGGGAAAACACACACTTGCAAACCTTAAATCATTAAGTCTCTCTCTCAAGTGTGATGCTGCCTTTCATTGACTAAAAGGCTTGAAGAACAAAGTAGCAACAGAACAAAGAACCAAATCCCAGCACTGAGTTTATCGTGTGTCCTTACTATTGTTGTGTCTTTGTTAGTGTTATTTAACTTATAATTCCTACTCAGCATTGTTAGAAGTATTTTGTAGGATATCTTCTGTAAAACATAAATCGTGTGTTTGTGTTTAGCTAGAGTTAATCAAGTGGTGAGCTTTGTAATAGAGTTATTACAAAGAGGCTTGCAATAGAGTTATTGCAAGTAAGTGAGGGATTAAGAGTTTAATTCCTAGATTACAATAGGCTGTAATCTAAAGTTTGCTCGGTTAGTGAAGCTCATTTTAAAGCGTTGAAGAGAGAGATAGAGAAGTTAAAATCCTACGAGTGTAGGTCGTGGTTTTTATCCCGTGAGTTGGGAGTTTTCCACGTAAAATACTACAGTCATTTACTTACAATTGTGTATGTGTCTGTTCTGTGGGAACTGATAGAGAACCATGTTCTCTATATAGTTTGGTGGTCTCTTAATTTACATCAATTGGTATCATAGAAGAGAAGGTTCTTTCTATAAGGCTAACATCTAGAAAGGATCCACATGGCTGCTCCACCAAACTTTGAAGAAGGTCAATCAACCTACAGACCACCAAGATTTAATGGACAATACTACGGATGGTGAAAGACAAGGATGCATGATTTTATAATGGCTGAAGATTCAGAGCTTTGGGATGTTATCTGCGATGGACCCTTCGTCCCTATGAAGACCATTAGCGAGCTAGCAATGAAAGTTCCAAATACAAGGAAGGAGTACAACCATGTCGACCGCAAAGCTATAGAGAAAAACTTCCGAGCAAAGAAGATCCTCGTCTGTGGTATTAGACCAGATGAGTATAATAGAATTTCAGTCTGTCAATATACCAAGGAGATCTGGGAGGCTCTCAAAATCGCACATGAAGGAGCAACTCAAGTCAAGCAGTTAAAGATCGACATGCTCACTACTGAGTATGAACTCTTCAGGATAAAGGATGATGAGTCCATTCAGGACATGCGTACTCGACTCACCTCCATCATCAATGAGCTCCACTCTCTAGGAGAGATTATTCCAAGGAACAAACTAGTCAGGAAAATACTCAATGTATTACCTGCTTCTTGGGAGAGTAAAGTCAATGCTATCACAGAGGCAAAAGATCTGCAAAACCTAACCTTTGACGAGCTCATTGGAAATCTAAAGACCTATGAAAAAGAAGAAAAAGAAGGACCATGAAAGAAGAGAACCCAAAAAGGAGAAGAACCTAGTCCTAAAGGCAGACAACAATGACTCAAGTGGTGAGGATGCTGACATGGCCTATTTGACAAGGATATTTCAGAAAATGGTTCGCAGAAATAAAGGCATTCCGAGAAAGAGCAGCTCCAGCAGACCAAAAGGCTATGACTTCTATCATAAATACGAGAAGCCAGGACATTTTATCAAAGATTTTCCTCTCCACAAGCAAGACCAGTACAAGCACAACACAGACAAAATACCCAAGAGGAACCTGGTTCCTGATAGAGAGAAAAGTTGCCGCTGACAATGACAATATTGTGAAACAAGCTCTTGCTGCATGGGAAGATTCCTTCACTGAATCTGAGAAAGATGATGAACAAGGCGACACCTCCATGATGGACATTGAAAGCGAAGCAGCTGAATATGACTCCATCTTTGCCCTGATGGCAAAATTTGACGAGGATGAAGATGATGATAACCATGAGGGAGAAGTGAAAGGAAGAAGACAAAGATACTATATGGATAATGACTGCTCTAAGCATATGACTGGAAGCAATAATGGTTTCCTTTAACTCAAATCCCTGCAAGGTGGGAGTGTGTCCTTTGGCAATGGCAAAAAGGGATATATTCTGGGAGTTGGAAGAGTTGGGAAGATACTCATTCACTTAATTGAGAATGTGTACTATGTGAATGGCCTGAAATACAGCCTATTGAGTGTCTCTCAAATCTGCGACAAAAGAAACAAAGTCGAATTCTTATAAAAGACTTGCACAGTCACCAATCTTGTGACTGGTGAAGTGGTTCTCATGGCAAAAAGATGCAAAAACATCTATATTGCTGATTTTGAGTCCTTGAATAGTAGGGATCTTACATGTTTGAGTGTTGTTGATGATGATGCTGAGCTGTGGCACAGAGGATTGGGACATGCAAGCTGCTCGCTGCTGAATAAGCTGGTTAAGAAGGACCTGGTTCGTGGGTTGCCCAAGTCAAGGTTCAAGGATCACAATATGTGTGATGCATGTGTAAGAGGAATGCAAGTCAGGTCCTCCTTCAAGCCAAAAAAGAAAGTAAGCACCTCGAGGCCACTGGATCTTCTTCACATGGATTTGTGTGGACCTATGAGGGTCCCCAGCAGAGGAGGAAAGAAATAAATTTTTCTCATAGTTGATGACTACTCCAGATTTACATGGACTTTGTTCCTCAGAACCAAGGATGAAACTTTTCCAGTCTTTGCTACCTTCGTGAAGCATATTCAAGTGAAAATGAGTCATAATATTGTAAGCGTAAGATCTGATCAAGGTACATAGTTCGACAATGCAAAATTTGACGAATTCTGTGCTGAAAATAGTATAAGTCATAATTTTTCAACTCCCAGAACACCCCAACAAAATGGTGTTATGGAAAGGAAAAATAGGACTCTTGAAGACACGACAAGGACGATGCTAATTGACAGTGGTGTACCAAAAAGCTTTTAAGCGGAGGCGGTGAACATTGCATGCTATTTGATAAACAGGTGCATGATCAGGTCCCTCTTAAACAAGAATCTATATAAATTGCTGAACGGGAGGAAACCCAAGCTGACTCACATAAGACCGTTTGGTTGCAAATGTTTCGTTCTCAATAATGGTAAGGAAGCGCTGGGAAAATTTGATGCCAAAAGTGATGAAGGAATCTTTCTTGGATATTCCTCACAAAGCAAAGCATACAAGATCTACAACAAAAGTACTTAATATGTTGAAGAAAGCATACATGTAATCTTTGATGAATCACACCACTTAATCGGGAAAGATTCACATGATAAGAATGATCAAGATGGAGAGCAGTCAAAGTCTTTCTGGAGAAGTTATTAATATGGAAAATGGAAAGGCAGATCTAATGAGTCAGGTCAAGGAATTTAATAAAGAAGATGCAGCAAAACCTCCAGCTGATTCAGAGGAACCTGGTTCCCCCATTACAATAACTGAAGCAGAAAATAGAGTTGCTGATGCAGTGCAAAGAACTCCTGATGCTGAGCAGAGAAGTGACACTCACTCTTCCATTGATGCTAATGATGGATCCCATTCAGAAGGAACTTATGTCTTCTCACAATGAGATTCAGGTGTCCAACTAGAAGCAAAAAAGTTCACATCCTCTCCGGAATGTGATTACTCCTCTTGATTCAGGGATTCAAACCAGATCAAAGACGAGAAGCATGTTTGCCTTCTCATCTTTCCTTTCTCAAATGGAGCCCAAAAGTATCAAGGAAGCATTGAAAGATGCTGACTGGATTACTGCTATGCAAGATGAAATCCATCAATTTGAGAGGAATAGTGTATGACACCTGGTTCCTCGACCTTCAGATAGAACTGTTATAGGAACCAGGTGGGTGTTCGGAATCAAGCTTGATGAGTTTGAGAATACAACAAGGAACAAGGCCAGGTTAGTGGTTCAAGGCTATAATCAAGAGAAAGGTATTGACTATGATGAGACTTTTGTTCCTGTTGTACGAATGAAAGCCATCAGAATTCACATTGCCTTTGCATCTCATATGGAATTCAAATTGTTCCAAATGGATGTGAAGAGTGCATTTCTGAATGGGTATTTAAAGGAAGAATTCTTTGTCAAACAACCACCTGGTTTTGAATTTCATGAGCATCCTAAAAACATATTCAATCTCGACAAGGCACTATACGGTTTAAAGCATGCTCCTTGTGCATGTTCCTTCTGGAAAATGGCTTTACAAGAGGAAAAATTGACAACACTCTCCATTTGAAAAGATGAGGGAGGAGCCTGATGATGGTGCAAGTTTTTTTTTGACGACATCATCTTTGGTGCAACAAATGATTCCTTATGTGAGGAGTTTTCCAAGCTTATGGGAAGTGAGTTTGAGGTGAGCATGATAGGGGAACTGAACTTCTTCCTAGGTCTGCAAGTTAAGCAAACTTATAAGGGAGCGATGATAAGTCAGTAGAAATACATTAAAGAGCTTCTGAAGAGATTTGAGATGGAAAGTTCAAAAACCATTGATACTCCTGTTGTCACTGCCACTCGTTTGGACATGGATCAACTTGGTTCCTCTGTGAATGAAACCATTTATTGAGGTATCATTGGTTCACTCTTGTATCTCATTGCCAGCAGACTTGATATTGTGTTCAGTGTGGAATTATGTGCTGTATTCTAATCAAGTCTAAAGGAATCCCATCTGAAAGCTGCCAAGAGAATTTTGAGGTATCTCAAAGGAACACAGGACCTGGTCCTCTACTATCCTTCAGGTGACAATTTCAACCTAGTTGGGTATGCTGATGCTGATTATGCTGGTTATCTGGTGGATAGAAAGAGCACATATGCGCTGACACATTTTCTAGGATTATGTTTAATTTCATGGGGTACAAAGAAACAAAACTCTGTGGCTCTTTCTACTGCAGAAGATGAATATATGGCAGCTGCTTCCTGTTGTGCTCAACTGCTATGAATCAAGCAACAACTGAAAGATTTTGGTTTTTTTTTCCTGATTATGTGCTATTATTGTGTGACAACACAAGTGCTCTCAACATGGCAAAGAACTCGGTTTAGCATAAGAGGACAAAGCACATTGATGTGCGACATCATTTTCTCAGGGATAATATTAAAAAGGGTCTCATCTGCATGAAGTTTTGCAAAACAGAGGACCAGGTAGCTGATATCTTCTCCAAAGCATTGAGCAGAGAGCACTTTCAAAAGAATCGACTGGTGTTGGGACTGACAAAATCAAACTGAGCACCAGGTCCCTCATTGATTGGCTATGAAAGAATGAATAGGTAAATTGCTAAAAAGTATTTTCTAGCAATTTCTAACTCATTTCTACACTGTTACAGGTAAACACGCATGGCAACTACAGAGCAAAGAAGCAGCTAATGATATTGTATTTTGGTAAAAGGATGAGGCTCATATTTACAAAACTCAATCAGGGAGCCTGGTTCCCTTGACTAAGGTTAGTAGTTCTTTTACAATCATGCACATTTTAAACGGCTATAAAAGTGCCACGTCATTAAATGTATCTGCCTCTCTCTCTCATCCTTTTAAATTCCAAGTGTCACACCCGTTATAAACCAACCTGTCTACCCAGTCCATTGCACCCATTTGTAACCGGTCGCTTATCCCCTCTAAATAACCCCAAAAGACGTCTTTCTCACAACTGTCCATATCAAAGCCGTCAAACTTCCTTCTTCTCTCAAAAACCCTCTCTTTCTTGTGTCTCTATTTCACAAAATTCACTATGTCTTCTTAGAATCCAGAGTTTTCAAATGTTACCAGTGTCACTTCCATTGCGTCTTCGTCTCAAGAAGCATTATAGCGTGAGACTGAGTCTCAACTGTCACCTAGTGAAAACCCTAACTCAGAAAAACAACGACTCACTGTTTATTCTCCAACCCCATCGAGTTCTAGTTCTCATCGCAGTCGCAAAAATAAAACCCCCTAAAAGGTTTGTCGCTAACACCTATCCCTCTGTTTTGTCGAAAAAATTAGCAGACGACGAAATATTAGATGGAGAAGAGGGACCAGAGGTCTCAAGTCAGCAAGTTGGGAAGTGTCTACAACCCAAGAAGATGTTGCTGGCAGGGGTGAAGCATATGAATGTTGCCTCTCCGACAGGTAATGCTCCTCTTGCATCTACTGATTCTACACTGTTGGGTGTGAGCGAGAGAGAAGCTATAGAGAATATGCTACTTATTGCTACCAATAGAGGGTTGGTTGGAGAGTATGAATGTGGTGATGTGACCGCTAGGTCTCAGGGGGAAGGGGAAGGAAATAGAGTTGGTGGTGGGGAACTGGTGCCTCTTGGTGCCAATCAGTACTACAGGGGAGACAACAGAGGGACCTGCTCCCTCTGCCCAAGAAGAGCACTCTGCTCCTACTTGGGATGAAACCCGATGCTCTTCAAAAGAGCCTCTGGTTAGTACTTACCCTGCTCCTTCTCCTCACATTGATGCAGTGCCACTGGATTTTGTTATTCTTGAAATGAGACCCTTTTCTGAAGAGGAAAATGATAACAGTAAGGAAGACTATGATGATGTGACTGCTGCAAGCTTCATTGCTGCTAAAAGTGGTAGGCCAGTTCTCAAAGAGACCGTTCTAAAAAGACCTACTACTAGGCAGCAGAAGAAAGAAGCTCTTGAGAGTGCTCTAAAGAGAAACAAGGAGGAAAAGAAAAGAAAGAGGCTGGTGAAAGGGGAAAAGTTAATGAATGAGGAGGATGTGCCTCTGGCAAACATTGTGAATATTGAAGATGAAAGGGTGAATGAAGAAACTGCTTCCTTAATTCATAATTCTCTAAGAAATCTGTGCCTACAAAGTCCAAGAGAGGATCGTCTGTGAAAGAGGTGGAATTTGACAGAGAGAAGAGTGTTGAAGGAGAGGAGTCTGGTGAGAAAAGCAAGTCGAAAAAGAAGGAGAAAAGTGTGAAGAAGTCTCAGAATAGGAAGGCATGTGACAAGGAGGAACCTAGTTCCTTCAAGAAAGCAAAAGTGGATGTGTCTGAAGTTAAGAGAAGAGAAAACCTTAAGAAACAAATGGTGCTATGGGGCAGAGCGTTTGACGCTGAAATTCTTGAATTGTCAGGCATGAGACATCTGTTTGCAATCTATGAGTTTCAAAAGTGGACTCATATGTCTACCATTCAGAGTCCCAATGTGTATGAAGAGGAGGTTCGCAATTTCTACGTAGATCTGTTTATTGTGAAAGACGACAACATCTTCTTGAAGGTTAATGGAGTAGATTTTTGATGTACGAGGCTGTTCTAGGAAGTATCTTGGGTGTGCCCATTCAGGGGCTCTCATCTGTTGAAGGGACCTGCTCCCCGACTTTAGAAAGGTCATTCTAAAAGCTCAGGCGGTTCAGCAAGGGGAACGGGTGTACAAGAAGGCCCTCCTTCCAGAGTATCAGCTTATGTTTGAAATATGAACAAGGTCTTGCTTCCATGCGTGGAAAGGTGTTCCATTACTTCAAAAGAGGATATGTTCCTTATGGAAGCTCTGGATGCATACACCACCAAAAACCTGCCTGGTATCATGATTGAACATATGAAAAAGGTAGCAGATTTCAAGGATGGGAACTATGCTTTGCCTTATGGGTTCTTTCTTACTTGAGTGTTTGAATTCTTCAAAGTCCCTTAGGGAAGAGCAACAGTGGGAACTCGAAAGCAAACTTTCTCAAAGACAACCTTGGAGGAATGTGAGTGTATTGACAAGAAGGGGGTGTTGGCAGCAATTCTACTATTTCTCAGGTAATTGATGCCCAGAATGTTGCTCACGATGAAATAACTAGGCTG
Source organism: Nicotiana obtusifolia (assembly GCA_002018475.1). Taxonomy (NCBI): domain Eukaryota; kingdom Viridiplantae; phylum Streptophyta; class Magnoliopsida; order Solanales; family Solanaceae; genus Nicotiana; species Nicotiana obtusifolia. The sequence goes on from MCJB01009023.1 coordinate 84,440, forward strand.
AAGGCTAGGAATGCCATTCTTAAGGGGAAGCTCAGTCAAGACAAGAAGGAACCTGGTTCTAGCAGTGCACAAGGCACGTAGGTTGCCCCTTTGACTGCTGAAAATGCAGACCTGAGGAAACAGGTTGAGGACCTAAAAGAGTAGCTGATAAACGAGCAGCGATTTGAAAATGCTCGAGTATATATTCTTCTTAGTGTCTAGTTTAACGATGTTTGTCTTAACTTCAGTGTCTCTTTTGGCTTGTTGTTGTTATGATTGGTACTTTAAGTTTGTTTTTATGTGGATGTTTTGTAACAATGGTGTTACTGCCTCTGTTTTCTTCTCTTATTAATTAATGAGTATCTCAGTCTTTTGTTATGCATGTTACTCTTGTGCTCTTCTTTTAGCTATACTATGTGCACACATGTGGCATGAGTTAACTTTGCTGCACTTCTTTTTGCGTTTACTTGCATATATTCTGTTTATGATGCCAAAAGGAGAAAGAAAATTGAATGGGGGAGGGGGGGGGGACAAAAAGGGGGAACAGGTTCTCAGGGGGAACTTCAATTATAAGTTTGTCATTATCAAAAAGAAAAAAATTGATAAGTTATGTGCCTTTTGTATTTTGATGATTTAACGAACTTCATATGAGAAACAGATAGGGAACCTGTTACACAGCCTCAAAGTGCTCAGAACAACAAGTCACATATCTGGCACAAGTTCCAACATGATCAGTCAAAAAAAACAACAGAGGGAACAAATGGCTATCAATTCCTCCGGTGATAGTATGAGTCAACTCCCTACAGCTGTTAAAGTCGTTGCATTGTTTCTCTGCACACATAACAGTGTAGCAGTCACTTTATGGAGCCTGCGTTGTACCGGATACTTGCTTGCATCATCCCAATGACATCACTTATATATTACCAACATGAGGCAAGGGAAAATATACACTTGCAAACTCTAATCATTAAGTCTCCCTTTCAAGTGTGCTGCCGCCTTTCATTGACTAAAAGGCTTGAAGAACAAAGTAGCAACAAAACAAAAGATCAAATCCCAACACTGAGTTTATCGTGTGTCCTTACTATTATTGTGTCTTTGTTAGTGTTATTTACTTGTAATTCCTACTCAGCTTAGTTAGAAGCATGTTGTAGGATATCTTCTGTAAAATCATAAACCGTGTGTTTGTGTTTGGCTAGAGTTAGACAAGTGGTGAGCTTTGTAATAGAGTTATTGGTTAGAGTTATTGCAAGTAGGTGAGGGATTAAGGGTTTAATTCCTAGATTATAATAGGTTGTAATCTAAAGTTTGCTAGGTTAGTGACTTTGAAATCCTATGAGTGTAGGTCGTGGTTTTTAATCCCGTGAGCTTGGAGCTTTTCACGTAAAATACTGTTGTCATTTACTTACAGCTGTACGTTTGTGTTCTGTGAAAACTGAAGTTCTTTATACAGTTTGATGGAACTCTTAGTTTACATCATATTGATTTCCTTTTACCCTCAACTTTTTTCCCTTTTTGCTCTGCGTTGACGCACCTCTCCTAATCATTGCTCATTTCTTCTGAAATAATAACTTTTTTTAGAAGAGACAATTTTATAAATTTAAGTTTGCCAGATCATTTAATTATTAAGTACGATTGGTACCATTTTGAAGTGTTCAATTCTTTCGAATTCTGATTTAGGTACAATATAATCTTCTAATTAATAATGGTAATGTCTAAGTTGACCCATTTCTTATTGAACTCGAATCTAATTAAGCTTGGCATTATGCATCTTTGTCAAGTAATATAAAAGAGGAAGGAAAAGCTGACATAGAAATTAAAGTTTGTTTGTGGTATAAATTAGAGTACTTAATGAAACTGAAATGAGTAACTAAGATATTATTGCTACTCCATATATGACTATTAGAGAATCTTTTACTTTGCTTTTAAGTACTGCTGTAATATAATGTAAGTTATACTGTTATAGGCTAAGGTCATAATTGTGACATTAATTTGAGATCTTAGTAAGTTGCTATAATTTTCGCTCGGAAATGCTTCTTTTCTTTCAATATTCTCTCTAATGCTTTTCTTCTTTATGAATCAGCATATTGTTGACAACATAATCAATTTTATGTGATTCCTTACTACACGAAAAGAATTCTTCTTATCGATCTATAGTTTCATAATTTTATACTTATTATTTGAACCATTGATCCACTACCTTTGAGTGTAAGCCGAACCTAAATTGTCTGTCAAATTTTTATTTTTCCTTTTTCAAAGTTAATATATATATACTGGGTATGCTATCTCAAAAAGTCTAGCTAATCAGCAGTTCCTTTTTCTTTTTATACCCTAGTCGTTTGAAGTTGGACGTTTAATTAGCTTGAATCTATCCAGAAACTAAGAAAAGTTGAAATTTTAATATTAAATATTTTATATATAATGTGACGAGTGAGGCCACATGTAAATTGTTTAGTATTTTTCTGTAAGAATAAATTGGAGAGAAAGTAATAGAAAAAGAGTAGAATTGGATCCCATGTAAGTTTTTGAAGGATTATATATTTCGATAGTTACCTTTTAGAAAGTGACATCTTGTAAAATACAGTAAGAAGGAATTGAAAAATGAACATTCAAATTGAAACACAGAAAGTGTATGTTATACAAAAATTATGGATGCAAAGTGAGATTCTCAGGTTGAAGTCTAGGCATAAATGTGTCAAATCTTTAGGATATATAATAATATTTCGCAAAGGAATAAGAGAAAGTAGCAAGAAGGGGGAAAAAAAGCAAAAAGGTCGTAAACCTTTTAACTTAGAAGCAATACTTGTATTAGACAAAAAGAGACGCCCAATTTTTCAGTTAATATTAGGTCGTAATATTAGCACATATTGCAAGGTTAATTTGCAAATGATAAATTTTGCATGATTTTAATTACAAACAAAAATGTTTCATTTGCAAAATGTATGTATGAATATCTTCATAATGTTGGTAAGCTATAAAATGAGATGTCACCAATGTTTCAATTTTGATTCTTAAGAGTTCAATATATCTGTGCAAATCAAAGTGATGAAATCGATGAACCGCACGAGCTAATTAAATGTTTGGGATAAATGACTCGTAGTATTTGGTAACGCAAAGCAATGGAAGGGAAGGAGTCTAATTATATGTCTCACTAAAAGGTTCTTAGACCCAATAAATTGGAATCGTGTTAACCTATGAAATGAGAAATTTTTCGTTCTAAGTTCAGCGGAAGACCTTAATAACATGTATTCCCTAATAAGTTATGCTTTTTAAGTTCAATTATCAATTCATTCTTTACTCCAATTTTTGTAGTCCAATACTTGGTATTTGGTAAAGGTAAAAAAAACTGTTTATATCACCCAAATTGTGTAATCACAGAATCTTTCTACTTTAATTTACTGTTGCAATAAGAGAAATAAATGCTCTCAAGGAGCTTGCTATATTAGTTGTCACAAAATTTAAACAAAAATAACAAAAAGAAAAAGTTTTGGTCTCATGTTCGAGTATTTTTACTAGGAACAAGCTTTTTATTAAAACAGTAAACTAAACTATTATATAGAAGGAGCTGAACGTAGTTTGCAGTTGAGGATATATATATAAACATGTGACTAGGGTGTACAAATGAAACCGATAAATCGCACCAATCTGATAATTCGAATCAAATCGGAAAAAAAAACCCGACTATAATTTGATTTGATTGGTTTGGTGTTGGAAAAAAAACCAACGATATTTGATTTGGTTTGGTTTTAACTAAAAAAGTCAAACCGAAACCAAACCAACCCCATGTTATATGTATAAAAGTTTTAAATATATTTAATACATGAAACATTTATTGTAGTGTAGTATATAAATATTTCTTAAGCTTTTTCATGATTTTATCTTTTAACTATTATTTCAAGCTTGGACTTATAATTTTTGGATGCTCCAATAAGTTTTATAGTCCATAAATGTAAGTAACTGTAACGACCCGACCGACCGTTTTGAGCATTTGCACTTCGCTCGGTAGTTTGAGGGCATAAGTAGCTCTGTATTATGTATTATGACTTGTATAAATCGTCGGTTTTGGTTTTCGGGTTATTCGGAATCGATTTGGAAGAATGAATTTCATTGTTGAAGCTTTAAGTTGGAAGAGTTGACTAAGTTTGACTTTTGTGAATTTGACCCCGGAACGAAGTTTTGAGGGCTCCGTTAGGTCCGGATGGTGATTTTAATAAGGATCCAGCACTAATTGGCGAAAGTTAGAAATTTAAAGGTTTGGATATTACATAAGTTTGACCGAGTGTTGACTGTGATGATATCGGACTCGAATTGTGGTTCTGAGAATTTGAATAGTTTCGTTATGTTATTTGGGACTTGTGTGCAACATATGAGTTCATTCCGGGTTGATTTGATGTGTTTCGGCGCTAGTTTTGGAAGTTGAAAGTTCAAGTTCATTTAAGTTTGATTTGAGGTGCGATTCGTCATTTCGATGTTGTTATGTGTGATTTGAGGCCTCGACTAGGTCCCTATTATGTTATGAGACTTGTTAGTTCCGGAACGAAGTTTTGAGGGCTCCTTAGGTCCGGATGGTGATTTTGGACTTGGGTGATGCCCGAATTTGCATTTGGATATTTCTAGAAGGACTCGGCGCTAATTGGCGAAAATTGAAAATTTGAAGGTTTGGAAAGTTCATAAGTTTGACCGAGAGTTGACTGTGATGATATCAGATTCAAATTGTGGTTCCAGGAATTGGAATAGCTTCGTTATGTCATTTGGAACTTGTGTGCAAAAATTGAGTTTATTCCAGGTTCATTTGATGTGTTTCGGCGTTAGTTTTGGAAATTGAAAGTTCAAATTCATTTAAGTTTGATTTGAGGTGCGATTCGTCGTTTTGATGTTGTTATGTGTGATTTGAGGCCTCGACTAGGTCCGTATTATATTATGAGACTTGTTCGTATATTCGGACGGGGTTCCGAGGGGCACGAGTGAGTTACAAACGTGTTTTGGATCATCTTTCATTCATATGGGATGACTAGCCCTTGTTGAACCTGGTGTGACCGCACTTGCGCAATATTGGGCGCAGGCGTGGAGCGCAAATGTGACCAAGTGAACGCAGAAGCGAAGTAAAGCTGGAGCAGGACATCTGCAGAAGCGGGGAAGTGGACTGCATCTGCAGTAGCGCAGAAGTGGTAGGCGTTATCGTAGAAGCGGGGATATGTGCAGGAGCGCAACTCGTGTCGCACCTGCGCTTGCGCAGAAACGGGTCCTGTTGTGCAGGTGCGGAAGGGTGGAGTTCCAGTGTTTTTCGTAGGAGCAGAGTTTTGTCGCAAAGGCGACGCTGCAAAAGCGACCCTTTTGTTCGCAAATGCGAAATTGCTGGGTAGATTCTATATATTTCGAGGTTTTGGCTCTTTTATGATATTTTGAGATTTGGCACTCGGATGGAGGCGATTTTTGAAGTAATTCTCACCATATGGATTGGGGTAAGTGTTCTCTACTTAGTTTGATTATATATCACGAACCTACCTTCGTTTTTGGTAATTAGGCTGTGGATTTTAA
>MCJB01009023.1:89987-112602 GCA_002018475.1 Nicotiana obtusifolia
GGGGGGGGGGGTGTTTGTCTAAAGTTTCATAGAGTGAGTTTTTGAGTTTTGAACATCGATTCGGAGTCGGATTTGAGTGAAACTAGTGTGGTTGGGCTCGTAATTGAATGGATTGTCTGATTTTATAAGTTTCGTCGAGTTCCGAGGGGTTCGGGTTGGACGTTTGGGTTGATTTTGGGGTATTGATTAAATATTCGACATTTATCGATTGGGTTTGTTTCCTTTGGCATTAATTGATGTATTTGAGTTGCTTTTAGCTAGTTTCGAGCCGTTCAGAGGCCGGTAGGCGCGGGATGGCATTTTTGGTGTAACGACCCAACCGGTCGTTTTGCCAATAGATTCTCGTTTTCTTAAATAAGACTCCCTGTATGTGTTTTTACTGTTTTATAACTTGCGGGGAAGGTTAATTCGGGATTTGGTAGGGTTCAGGTTGAAATCGGAACACTTGGTTACTTAAGGTTAGCGAAAAAGGACTAAGTTTGACTTTGGTCAACATTTTGAGTAAACGACCTCGGAACCAGAATTTAGCAGTTCCAATAGGTTCGTATGGTGATTTCTGACTTGAGCGCATGTTCGGATCGGGTTTTGGATGACTCGGGAGTGTTTCAGCGCTTAATAGTGAAACCTTACTCATTAAAGGTTTTAAAGTTCTTTAAATTTGGTTTGGAGTAGGTTTTGGTTTTATCAAGGTTCGTTTGGGATTCCGAGCCCATGAATAGTTCCATATGATGATTTAAGACTTGCACGCAAAATTTGGTGTCATTCCGAACAATTAAAGTATATTTTGGCGCGTTCGGAGTAAATTGGAAGAACTTGAAGTTCATAAGTTGATTCGAATTAGTTTGGGGTGTGATTCTTAGTTTCGATGTTGTTTTACGCATTCCGAGGGTTCAAGCTAGTTTGTTTTATGATTTCAAACTTGTTGGTATGCCTGGGCGGGGCCGTGGGGGCCTCGGGTGTTAATCGGACTAGGCACGGACCAAGTTTGGACTTAGGAGCAGCAGCTGAAGCACCAGGCTTCTGGTGCAACCACACCTGCGGGCGAGTGTGCGCACCTGCGAGCGCGCAGGTGCGATAGAAGGGATCGCAGAAGCGGTCAAAGCCGCAGGTACGGCATGCACGTCGCAGGAGCGGACCCGCAAAAGCGGGCAAGTGGTCCGCAGAAGCGGTTCTAGGCCAACTGGGCAAGGGCCGCATCTGCGATGGTTGTTCCGCAGATGCGGAGCCACAGAAGCAGCCAACCCTCCGCTTGTTGCGAAATCACTGAAGGCAGAATGATCCATTTAATGCGGGACCTAGGCTATTTTAGCTCATTTTCACTCATCTCTTGGGCGATTTTGGAGCTCTTGGAAGGGGGTTTTCACCTAGCACTTTGAGGTAAGTAATTTCTATACAATAGGATTTTAAAACATAGATTATGGGTAGATTTTAACATGTAAAATGGTGGAAATCATGGGCTTAGCTGAAAATTCTAGGTTTTGATAAAAATGGGATTTTACCATGAAAATGGTTATGGAATAGGGTAAAAATTATATATTTGAATTCGTGAGGTTATGAGTAACAACTTTCTTCAAAAATTTCTGGAATCCGGGCACGTGGGCCGTGGGGTGAATTTTAGGAATCCTACAATTGGGGTTGGATACTCACTTTAATAGTTAGAATATGAACTTTTGAACATGTATTGATTATTTTATGTAACATATGACTAGTTTCGAGTCGTTTGGCACCGAGGTGAGTGATTAAGGCAAATTTGAGGACCAGAAGTGGACTTGAGAATAGGTAAGTCTCTTGCCTAACCTTATAAGAGGGAACTCATCCCGTTAGGTGTGTTTTGTGGTGAATTACTTGTGTAGGGAGCTACGTACGCACTAGGTGACGAGAGTCTGTGCGTAGCTATATTCCATGTGATGTCCGGGTAGTCTGAGGTTTACATCATGCTTTGTTGACATCGTTATTTGATTATGCTTATTAATTGTCTTGCATAGAGCTCTGAAAGAGGATTTCAAGATTTAAAGTTTCTAGTTTAGACTTCTTATTATTGGAAAGAATTGAAGAATTATATAATAACTTGAGAAATTTATGTTCATTCGCGTCGCAAGTATTTTCGCGAACGAGGTATATACCACTACTCTTATGGGAGCGGGCCATATGCCTCGGCAGGTAAATAGATGCATCAATGGTTCGTGCTGTTCGACCCTTGGCAGTGCATAATATATTTCTGGATTGGACCATATGACCTCGGCATAAATCGTGCGTGATAACTCGGAGCCTAATTTTACTTGATATTATTTTATGGCTTGAGCGGTTATAATTATTTAAATGAGTGGAATTGACTCGAAATTTGCTGAGAGTGAAAGAATTATTATTCTCTGCTTGTTCCTGAGTTGTATTACTTGTTTTACATAATCCATGCTTATTTATAATTCCTGCATTTTATTGTTAGCCTATAGTGAGTGTCGAAGTCGACCCATTATCACTACTTCTTCGAGGTTAGACTTGATTCTTATTTATGTACTCATGCTACATTTCTGTACTGACCGTGCATGTTCTGAGGCAGATGAATCTGGTAGTCACCCTGGCGCACAGCCCTGACACCTCGAGATTGAGCGGTGAGCTGCCTTCCGAGCCGTTCTGCAGCACCCGAAGTCTTTTTTTTGTGTTTTTCTTTTCTATCTACTTCATTTCGGACATTAGTTTAGTGTTTTGTATACTCTATTAGTAGCTCATACAATTGTGACGCCAGGTCTTGGCATACACACTAATAGACTGTATGGTTTTGGGGTTATCACTATTATTATGATTGCACTTAGCTGTTTTCGTCTTATTTATTTAAATTGTTGTTTCATAACCGTGTAATTTGTGGAAATCTAATTACTTGGAAACTTACTAAAAGGGGGAAGTCACGTGGATAGTTTATTGTTGGCTTGCCTAGCGGCGGAGCTGGGTGCCATCACGGTCTATAGGATAATTGGGTCGTCACAACATGGTATCAGAGCACTAGGTTCACGTAAGTCTCACAAGTTATGAGCGGGCCTAATAGAGTCTGCGGATCGGTGCGGAGACGTCCGTACTTATCTTCGAGAGACTATAGGGTGTTTGGAAACTACTCTTTCTTCATCTCCTATCGTGCAGTTGATGTGATACTAAGTATGTTCTCTTATTCACTCACTGATGGTGATAATGCGCGCAATGGATGTTCTAGATCGTGGAGGAGCTGCTTCCCTTGTTGTTAGAGGCCGAGAGAGGGCTCCAACCCGTGGTAGGGGACGAGGACGTCCCAGAGTTGTCCTAGCTATGCCACCAGTGGATCTAGTAGAAGATCCTATTATTGAGGAGCAGGTCGAGATGCCTGCAGCAGAGCCAACCCCGGTGGATTTCATGTCCGCACCGGGATTTCAGGAGGTCATGGGCCGTATGTTGCGGTTCATGGATTCTATGACTCAGTCTAGTCTATTCCTAGTAGGTCCAGCCATATCTCAGGCGAGAGGGGGAGCACAGAACTCTATCACTCATGCTCCGGGGCACGCAACTGCCATATATCAGACCCCAGGGGCACAACCCGTGGGCGGAGCTCAGCCAATTGCAGCAGCCATATCGGAGCCCGTACCAGCTGCAACCAGTGATTCGCATAGGCTATTGGACAGATGAACCAGGCTATAGCCTCCTATTTTTGGGGGTGAGCGACACGAGGATCCCCAGGACTTTATTGATCAGTGCCGGAACATACTGCACAACATGAGGATATTGGAGTCCCATGGGGTGGATTTTACTACCTTCCCGCTGGAGGGCAAGGTCCGTAGGTGGTGGAAGTCATATCTTCTTGGCAGACCAGCAGGTTCCCCTCCCATGACTTGGGACCAGTTCACATGCCTTTTATTCGACAGGTATATTCCACCCTCTCAGAGGGAAGAGTTGTGATTTCAGTTCGAGCAGCTCCAGCAGGGCTAGATGTCGGTGACCGACTATGAGGCGAGATTTTCTGAGTTGTCTCGCCATGCACTAATGATACTTTCGACCAATGCAGAGAGGCTGCGAAGGTTTATTGCAGGTTTGCACTCCGCTAGCCAGGCCACTATAGCCCGAGAGGTTGAGATGGGGACTTCTTACGAGCTAGTTGTAGAGATAGCTTAGAGGATTGAGGGTGCACGTCAGCATGGTCGAGAGCAGGCTACGAGGGATAAGCGGTTTTGGTATTCTGGAGAATTCAGTGGTGCCCCGTCTAGTGGCAGGGGTCAGTCTAGCAGGCCCACATATCCAGCACCGTCGCCTCCTCGGGGTGATCCAATGCGGCCCTACTTCAGTGCCATGCTAGAGAGTTCCTACCGGTCGCCAGATATTTAGGGTTCCTCCAGTGGGTATTCAGGCCATCAGGGTTAGACTTACGGTCAACAGTCCTCCATTCCGAGAGGTTGTTACGAGTGTGGGGATCCTGGCTACATGAAGATGTTTTGTCCCAGGCTTCGGGGCAAGGCAGTACAGCAGGGTCACCAGCCCATGATTTCAGCACCAACTGCCGCACCAACCGTCCGGCTGCCCAGAGGCGGTGGGTAGGTGTGTAGGGGGCATCCTAGAGGTGGAAGTCAGACAGGTGGAGGCCAGGCAGGTGGTGCTCTAGATAGATTCTATGTTTTTTCGGCCAGACCAGATGCAGTAGCCTCAAATGCCGTGATCAAAGGTATTATTTCTGTCTGCGGTAGGGATGCTTCGATATTATTTGATCCGGGGTCTACATATTCATATGTCTCATCTCTATTTGCTCACTTCCTGGGTGTTTCCCGTGAGTCCCTGGGTGCTCCTGTTTATGTGTCCACTCTTGTGGGCAATTCTGGTGTTGTTGATCGGATCTATCGGTCCTGTGTTGTTACATTATGTGGTTATGAGACTAGAGCGTATCTTCTGTTACTTGATATGATCGACTTTGAGGTCATCCTGGGCATGGACTGGTTGTCTCCATATCATTCCATCCTTGATTGCCATGCCAAGACTGTTACCTTGGCGATACTAGAGTTTCCTAGAATGGAGCGGAAAGGCTCGTCCGTTAGTACATCCGGTCAGGTTATCTCTTTTCTGAAGGATCAACACATGGTCAAGAAAGGTTGTTTGTCTTATCTGGCCTATGTTCGAGATACTAATGCAGAGACTCCGGCGATTGATTCAGTGCCCGTAGTCCGGGAGTTCACCGATGTGTTTCCTTCTGATCTTCCAGGCATGCCACCAGATTGTGATATTGATTTTTGTATTGATTTGGCTCCAGGTACCCAGCCTATATCTATTCCACCGTACCATATGGCTCTGAAGGAGTTGAAGGAACAACATGAGGAATTGCTAGCAAAGGGGTTTGTCAGATTGAGTGTATCGCCGTGGGGTGCACCGGTGTTATTTAAGAAGAAGAAAGATGGGACTATACGGATATGCATTGATTACCGCCAGTTCAACAAAGTCACCATTATCGCGTATTGATGATTTGTTTGATCAGTTACAGGGTGCCAGGGTGTTCTCTAAGATCGACTTGAAATGGGGTATCATCAGTTGAAGATTCGGGATTCGGATGTTCCGAAGACTGCTTTGCGGACTAGATATAGCCATTATGAGTTTCTAGTAATGTCCTTCGGTTTGACTAATGCCCCAGCGAGGTTCATGGATTTGATGAACAGGGTGTTCTGGGCCATATATTGATTCATTTGTCATTGCCTTCATTGATGACATTTTGATCTACTCGCGCAGCACTCGCGCAGCATGGAGGAGCACTCGCGCAGCATGGAGGAACACGAGCGGCATTTGAGAGTGGTACTTCAGACCTTGCGGGAACAGAAACTATATGCTAAGTTCTCCAAGTGTAAGTTTTGTCTAGATTCTGTAGCATTCTTGGGACATGTTGTATTGGGTGAGGGTATTAAGGTTAATCCCAAGAAAATTGACGCAGTTCAGAGTTGGCCTCGTCCCACCATATCGACCGAGATCAGGAGCTTCTTGGGGTTAGCAGGTTATTATAGCCGGTTTGTGGAGGGCTTCTCATCAATTGCAGCACCTTTCACTAGATTGACCTAGAAGGGTGCTTCATTCCGATGGTCCAATGATTGTGAGGCGAGCTTTCAGAAGCTCAAGATTGCATTGACTTCAGCATCGGTGTTCGTGTTACCTTCCGGTTCAGGGATTTATAGTTGTGTATTGCGATGCTTCACGCGTTGGTTTGGGATGTGTATTGATGCAGGAGGGGCGAGTTAATGCATATGCTTCACGTCAGCTGAAGCCCCATGAGAAGAATTTCCCGGTGCATGATTTGGAGTTGGCTATGATTGTTCATGCTCTTAAGATCTGGAGGCATTATCTTTATGGGGTGTCTTGTGAGGTTTACACCAATCATCGCAGCTTGTAGCAGTTATTCAAGCAAAGGGATCTCAATTTGAGGCAGCCCAGGTGGCTTGAGTTACTAAAAAACTATGATATCACCATCCTTTACCATCCGGGCAAGGAGAATGTAGTTGCGGATGCCTTGAGCAGAAATACGGAGAGTATGGGTAGCTTGGCATTCATTTCAGAAGAGGAGAGCCCATTGGCTTTGGACATTCAGTCCTTCACCAACAGACTTGTGAGGTTGGATTCAGAGCCCAGCCGAGTTCTTGCATGTGTCGTTGCCTAGTCTTCACTGTTGGAGCAGATCAAGGCTCGTCAGTTTGATGATCCACACTTGTTGATTCTCAGAGAGACAGTACTACAGGGTGGTGTCAAGGATGTTACTATCAGCGAGGATAGTGTTCTGCGACTCCAGGGTTGTCTATGTGTTCCTAATGTTGATGGGCTGAGGGAGAGGATTCTAGAGGAGGCACATAGTTCTCGGTATTCTATCCATCCAGATGCTACGAAGATGTATCGCGACCAGAGGCAACATTATTGGTGGCGGCGAATGAAGAAGGACATAGTCGAGTATGTTGCGAGGTGTCTAACTTGCCAGCTGGTTAAGTATGATCACTAGAGGCCAGGTGGCCTACTCCAACAGATGACTATACCTGAGTGAAAATGGGAGCGCATTACTATGGACTTCATAGTTAGGTTACCGCGGACCTTGCAGAAGTTTGATGCAGTTTGGGTCATTGTCGACTGGTTGACCAAGTCGGCACACTTCATTCCGGTTGTGACCACGTATACTTCATAGAGGTTGGCGCAAATTTAAATTCAGGAGATAGTTCGGTTGCATGGTGTGCCAGTTTCCATTATATTAGATAGAGGCCCTCAGTTTACTTCGCATTTCTAGAGAGTAGTATAGAGTGAGTTGGGGACCGGGGTAGAGCTCAGCACAGCCTTTCATCCGCAGACTGACGGACAGTCAGAGCGGACAGTACATATCTTGGAGGACATGCTCAGAGCATGTGTGATTGACTTTGGAGGGCAGTGGGATCGATTCTTGCCTTTGGCCGAGTTTACTTACAACAACAGTTATCAGTCTAGTATCGAGATGGCTCCATTTGAGGCTTTAAATGGTCGACGATGACGTTCACCCATCGGATGGTTTGAGCCCGGCGAGGCTAAGTTATATGGCACTGATTTGGTGAAGGATGCCTTGGAAAAGGTAAAGTTGATTCAGGAGCGACTTCGCATAGCACGATCCAGACAGAAGAGTTACGCGGATCAGAAGGCACATGACTTATCTTTTATGGCGTGTGAGAATGTTCTCTTGAAAGTCTCGCCGATGAAGGAGGTCATGAGGTTCGGGAAGAAGGGCAAGTTGAGCCCAAGGTTTATAGGTCCATTTGAGGTGTTGAAACGAGTTGGGGAGGTTGCCTATGAGCTTGCTTTGACTCCCAGTCTATCGGGAGTTCACCCGATTTTTCACGTATCTATGCTCCGGAGATATCATGCCGACAGGCCACATGTGTTAGACTTCAGCACGGTCCAGCTAGATGAGAGATTGGGTTATTAGGAGGAGCCAATTTCCATTGCTTATAGGCAGGTTCGCTAGTTGAGGTACAAGATGATTTTTGCGGTAAACGTTCAGTGGAGGGGCCAACCAGTCGAGGAAGCGACTTGGGAGGCCGAGGAGGACATGCGGAGCCGATATCCAGACTTGTTCAGCACTCTAGGTATGATTCTAGACCCTTCGAGGACGAATGTTTGTTTAAGAGGTGGAGAATGGAACGACCCGACTGGTCATTTTGCTTTATAGATCCCCGTTCCCCTAAATAAAACTTCCCTTATGTGCTTTTACTGTTTTATGACTTGCGGGGAAGGTTAGTTCGGGGTTTGGAAGGGTTCGGGTTGAAATCGGAACACTTGGTTCCTTAAGGTTAGCAAAAAAGGGCTAAGTTTGACTTTGGTCAATATTTTGAGTAAACGACCTCGAAATCGGGATTTGACAGTTCCAATAGGTTTGTATAGTGATTTCGGACTTGAGCGTATGTTCGGATCGGGTTTTGGACGACCTGGGAGCATTTCGGCGCTTAATAGTGAAACTTGGTTCATTAAAGGTTTTAAAGTTCTTTAAATTTGGTTTGGAGTAGGTTTTGGTGTTATCAAGGTCCGTTTGGGATTTCGAGCCCGGGAATAGTTCCGTATGGTAATTTAAGACTTGCATGCAGAATTTGATGTCATTCCGAGTAATTTAAGTACATTTCAGCGCGTTCAGAGTAAATTGGAAGAACTTGAAGTTCATAAGTTGATTCGAAATGGTTTGGGGTGTGATTCTTAGTTTTGATGTTGTTTTACGCATTTCGAGGGTTCAAGCGAGTTCGTTTTATGATTTCAAACTCGATGGTATTCTTGGGCGGGGTCCCGGCGGCATCGGGTATTAACCGGACTAGGCACAGATCAAGTTTGTATTTAGGAGCAGCAGGTGAAGCTCCAGGCTTCTGGTGCAAACGTACCTGCGGAGGACTAGCTGCAGGTGCGAGCTCATAGAAGCGGCCAGGAGTAGTCCAGGACAAGCAGATGCGGGCGAGTGTACGCACCTACAAACGCGCAGGTGCGGTAGAAGGGACCGCAGAAGCGGCCAAAGCCGAAGGTGCGGCATGCGCGTCGCACGAGCGGACCCGCAGAAGTGGGCCAATGGTCGCAGAAGCGGTTCTAGGCCAACTGGGCAAGGGCCGCATCTGCGATGACTGTTCCGCAGATGCGGAGCCACAGAAGCGGCCAACCCTCCGCAGGTGCGAAATCACTGAAGGCTGAATGGTCCATTTAATGCGTGACTTAGGCTATTTTGGCTCATTTCACTCATCTCTTGGGCAGTTTTGGAGCTCTTGGAAGGGGGTTTTCACCTAGCACTTTGAGGTAAGTAATTTTTATGCAATATGAGTTTAAACATAGATTATAGGTAGATTTTAACATGTAAAATGGTGAAAATTATGGGTTTAGATAAAAAACTTAGGTTTTGATAAAAAAACGGGATTTAACCACGAAACTGGTTAAGGAATGGAGCAAAAATTATATATTTGAATTCGTGAGTTATGGGTAACAACTTTCTTCAAAATTTCCGGAACCCGGGCACGTGGGCCTGGGGTGAATTTTAGGAATCCTTCAATTGGGGCTGGGTAATCACTTTAATAGTTAGAATATAAACTTTTGAACATGTATTGATTATTTTATGTAACATATGACTAGTTTCGAGTCGTTTGGCACCGAGTTGAGGGATTAATGCATATTTGAGGACCAGAAGTAGACTTGAGAACGAGGTAAGTCTCTTGCCTAACCTTGTAAGAGGGAACTCATCCCCTTAGGTGTTTTTTGTGGTGAATTACTTGAGTGGGGAGCTACATACGCACTAGGTGACGAGAGTCCGTGCGTAGATATATTCCATGTGATGTCCGGGTAGTCTTAGGTTTACATCATGCTTTGTTGACACCGTTAGTTGATTATGCTTATTAATTGTCTTGCATAGAGCTGTGATAGAGGATTTCAAGATTTGAAGTTTCCAATTTAGACTTCTTATTATTGGAAAGAATTGAAGAATTATATAATAACTTGAGAAATCTATGTTCACTCGCATCGCAAGTATTTTCGCAAGCGAGGTATATTCCACTACTCTCATGGGAGCGGGTCGTTCGCCTCGGCAGGAAAATATATGCATCTATGGTTCGTATCGTTCGACCCTCGGCAGTGCACAATATATTTTTGGATCGGGCCGTACGACCTCTGCATAAATCGTGCGTGATAATACTCGGAGCCTAATTTTACTTGATATTATTTTACTGCGCGCACCCTTGACACCCCGAGACTAAGCGGTGAGCTACCTTCCAAGCCATTCTGCAGCACCCGAAGTCTTTCTTTTGTGTTTTGATTTTCTGTCTACTTTATTTTCGATAGTAGTTAAGTGTTTTGTATAATCTACTAGGAGCTCATACACTTGTGGCACCAGGTCCTGGCATACACACTAGTAGACTGTATGTTTTTTGGGATTATCACTATTGTTATGATTGCACTTAGCTACTTTCATCTTATTTATTTAAATTGCTGTTTCGTAACCGTTTAATTAATGAAAATCTAATTACTTGAAAACTTATTAAAAGGGGAAAATCACGTGGATAGTTTACTGTTGGCTTGCCAAGCGGCGGAGCTGGGCGCCATCATGACCTATAGGAGAATTGAGTCGTGACATTTGGAGCATCGCGTGGATTTCCTGACATTGGATTTGGCTTGTTCAAGGTAAGTAACACTTCTAAAGTTGGTGCTGAGGGTATGAAATCCTGAACTACGCGTTATGTGTTTGGTGTTAAGGTGATGCACATGCTTGGTGACGGACGTGTGGGCATGCACCGTGTGAAAAGTGACTCCGTTATTTATGTGGTACTATGTAGTTATCTGATCTTATCTAGAACCATAAAATCTCTATGTACTAGAGCTTTTGAGCTGTGATTCACTAGAAACCATGTCTAGGCCACATGCTTATTCTGTTGGGACCCACCGAGGTCATTACTGCTGTTGAGTTATTTGCTTATGTTGCAATTATATTCTCAGTCATACACATTCATTTGCATATCATATCTCAATCTCTGTCACCATTTATTGATACATCACATCATCAATTTTGGGCTGATTTCATGACATTGTGAGCCCGAGAGACTGGAGAGATTGATGACTGAGCGAGGCCGAGGGTCTGATTGTGAGGATATTAATTTATTTATGTGATCGGGCTGCACGCCGCAACATGTTTTATTGATTTATGCCATGATTGGCTTATTATAACACTTGGGATGAAGGAGCCCCTCCGGAGTTTGTACACACCCCAGTGAGTGCGGGTACGTACTGAGTGCGAGTGCCGAGCGATTAGGAGGATTAAGTGACTGTGAGGACTGAGTAACTGGGAGGACTGAGTGACTGGATGGACTGAATGAATTGATACTCTGAGAGTATGCATATAGTTTTATCATTGAGTTGCATCGCATTTGACATGCACACTTGACATACAGGCATAGAGATGCATTTTCCTCATGCTGTATGATATTTCGTCATTCATGACTTCACATACTCATTGAAATATAGGAATAGAGATGTATTTTCCTCATGCCATTTGAAAATGAAACATTTACCTGTTGAAAGTTTTTGGAAAAAATCACAGTTTTTACGTACTCATATTTTGGTAATTTCGGTAAAAGATTTGGGTTTTTATTGACATACTTGAAAAGCATGCCTATTTTCCAGAACTGTAAACGAGCTGAGCACTATATCTCGGAGTTACTTCTTTTGTCACTTTTATTATGTTGTTATGAACTGTTGTTGGCTACTGGTGTTGGACTCCGACCTTTGTTCCAGCTCGTCACTTCTTTCAACCTAAGGTTAGGTTTGTTACTTATTGAGTACATGTGGTCGGTTCTACTCATACTACACTTCTGCACTTTGCGTGCAGATGTTGGATGCTGCTGTTGCTGTGCACGGTGGGAGCTGGATTTGAAAATGTACCTGCGTTCCGGTCATAGCTGCCTCTTGATCTTGGTAGCTTTAGAATTTTAATCTGTTCATATATATATTTCAAACAGATGATGTACTTTATTCCATACCAGTTTTATAAACTCTAAATCTTAGAAGCTCATGATTTGTACTACTAGTACTTGGAAAATTTTTGTATAAAAGCGGTGTATTATCATTTCTTCTCTTAATAAATATCATTTGAACTGGTTTGTTGTTAATTGGCTTATCTAACGGGTTGGGTTAGGTGTCATCACGACTAGTTGGATTTTGGGTCGTGATAGTAACACAAATAAATCCTAAACCAAAATCAAATCAATACTAGTGATAATAAAAGACATTCAATTCAATTGTACTATGAATGAAAATAGTGTTGGATATCTATTTTTTAGTTTTTTCATGGTTTAGATAAAATACATAACCTATTCTTCTTTTAGTGTTTAGTCATGTAAATAATAATACTTATTAGCCGTACTTATTTTAGCAACTTATTAGTAATTTTAAGTTATGTTTGTTTTCATTATGACTTATTAATAATATTTATTTTATGCAATTTTCTCATCTTTATTGTTGAATATTTTAGTACAATGCCATGAATCATCTCATATTTATGTTATTTTATTAAAAAACACCTTATATAGTTCTGCCTTACTAGGATTAAAGAAATATTTGGAGCACAAATTCTATGTTTTGTGCTATGAAGACTTTATGAAAAAAAATTGAAACACCCGAAAAACCCGAGATTTAAAATCCGACTTTTATTGGTTTGGTCTTTAGATTTAATAACCCGATATAATTAGTTTGGTTTGGTAATTAAAATTCCGAACCAACCCGACCTATGTAAAGCCCTACTCGTGACAAATAACAAGTATGGTCCTTTATGTTTGTGGGTAGATTCAAAGTGGTTTCTTAAATGTATATATCAAAGAAAGTTTTGAGCATTTAATGCTAAAGTGACTACAAAGTGGTCTCCATCAAATATTTAGCAAATTCTAATTATTAGATTTAGCGAGAATTGCGAAAGAATAAAGATATAGCATAAACTCATATTTAGAGATGCAATTTTTGTAGTTTATGCTTGGGAGCGAATTTATAGGAAAAATTATGGCCTCTCCATAAAATTAGATATTTTATGTACATATTTTCTAAAAGTAGTATAATATTAACTATTGGCCCATATGCTCTAAGAATATTGAATGGTGCACTTGGTTGAAAGTTGAGTTGTTTACCAAAAGAAAAAATGATCAATTTTCACTTAATATTTTATTTTAATAGTACACTTTTATACTAGAAATCCTAGATCCGCCTCTATTTACACTATTTTTAATTTATTTCTGGAGTCTGGTGCAGTTTTTTGGGGTGCAACTTTTGCTATTTTTATTTACTTTTGGTGTAGCCTTTAGTGTTGCAGTTTTTGGGATTTAACTACACTTTTTGCTAGAGTTTCTACTTAATTTTTTCTCAATATTTTTGTTAAATCTAACAATCTGAGTTTGTTAAATATTTAATAAAGACGGGAAGTGCTCACTTTTTTGAGGATCAAAATTGCTCAAAAATATTTTAAGGAACCACTTTAAACTTACCCCAAACACAAAGGGCCATTTTTATTATTTAACGGGAATGGTGAGTAAAAAATTAGAACGACAAGGAATTTGATTTTTCCCCTTGTAATTCGTATTAAATTGTAATGACCCTACCGGTAGTTTTGAGCATTTGCATTTCGTTCAGCTATTTGAAGTCCTGATCAGCATCGTATGATGTATTATGACTTATGTGAATCGTCGGTTTTGGTTTTTCAAGTTATTCGGAATCGATTTGGAAGAATGAATTTCATTGTGGAAGTTTCAAGTTGGAAGAATTAACCAAGTTCGGTTATTTGTGACTTTGACCCCGGAGCAGATTTTTGATGGTTCCATTAAGTCCGGATGGTGATTTTGGACTCGTGCGTATTTTCGAATTTGCATTTGGATGTTTCTAGAAGGTTTCGGCACAAATTGGCAAAAGTTGAAAATTTGAAGGTTTGGAAAGTTCATAAGTTTAACCGGAAGTTGACTTTGAGAATATCATATCCGGATTGTGGTTCCAGAAATTGGAATAGTTCCGTTATATTATTCGAGACTTGTTTGCAAAATTTGGGTTCGTACCGGGTTGATCTTATATGTTTCGGCGCGAGTTTTGAAAATTGAAAGTTCAAAGTTCATAGATTTTGGTCTGAGGTGCGATTCGTCGTTTTAATGTTGTTATGTGTGATTTGAGACCTCGAGTAGGTCCGTGCATTGTTATGGGACTTGTTGATATATTTGGACGGGGTCCCGAGCGCCTCGGATGAGTTATGGGCGTGTTTCAAATCATTTTCCTCCATTTTGGCCTTGCTGGTGTGTTCTGCTTTTTGGTGCATGGATTGTTCTTCGCGATCACGGATTAGTAGATGCAATCGCGTAAAGGGAAAATGGTGCTGGGCTGTTTCTTATTCGCGGTCGCGATTGGCCAGATGCAATCGTGTAGATTGGTGTTGAATACTGTATGCGTCCACATAAAGGATGTCGCGTTCGTGTAGGGTTGAGCTAAGAGCAGGAGTTGGACGTTTCTTCAACGGGTTCGCGCAACACTGGACGCGTTCGTGATGTTGGGTCTCCTGTGTGCTTTGCATTCGCATGAATACATTTGCGATCGCGTAGTGTATTGTTGGGAGGCTGCTAGTTTGTTCTTCGGGTTAGCGGAGCCTTGTTTGCGATCGCATAGTGTATTTTGGAGGCAGTATATTTTTGTTCATCGCGAACGCGATGGACTTCCTATATTCGCGTAAGAGGAATGCCTGGGCAGATTATAAAGTACTCTATTTCGGGGGGTTTTGGCCATTTTTACGTTTTTGGAGCTATGGAGCTCTGATTGAGGCGATTCTTGAAGCAATTCTCACCATGTGGACTGGGGTAAGTGTTCTCTACTCATTTTTGATTTTATATCATGAATCTATCTTCATTTTCGGCATTTGATTGACGGTTCCAAAAGAGAAATTGAGGGTTTTTGCCTAAAGTTTCATAATGTGAATTTTTGAATTTTGAACATCGAATCGGTGTCGGATTTGAGTGAACTAGTATGATTGGACTCGTAATTGAATGGGTTGTCGGATTTTTTTGAGTTTTGTCGGGTTCCGAGGTACGGGCCCGGTTTGGACTTTTGGGATGATTTTCGGGTTTTGATTAAAGATTCGACCTTTTTCAATTGGGTTTGTTTCCTTTGGCATTATTTGATGTATTTGAGTTGCTTTTGGCTAGTTTTGAGCCGCTTGGAGGTCAGTATGCATGTGATGACATTTTTGGAGCGTTGCTTGTCTTGCTTGGTATTGGAATTGGCTTGTTCGAGATAAGTAACACTTCTAAACTTGGTGCTGAGGATATGAAACCCTGAATTATGTGCTATGTGCATGGTGTTGAGGTGACGCACATGCTAAATGACGGCCGTGTGGGCGTGCACCATGTGAATTGTGATTCATTTATTCATGTGGTACCGTGTAGCTACCTTATCTTATATGTAACCATGAAATCTTTACATACTAGAGCTATTGAGCTGTGATCCACGCTAGAAACTATGTCTAGGCTTCATGCTTATTCTGTTGGGATCTGCCGAGGTCATATTGTTGTTGATTACTTGTTTAATTTGCAAAATTCATACTCAGTCATGTTCACTCATTTTATATCATATCTCAGTCTCTGTTACTACCTATTGACACATCATATCATCATTTTAGGGCTAGTTTCATGGCATTGTGAGACTGAGAGATTGGAGATATTGATGACTGAGTGAGGCTGAGGGCCTGAGTGTGAGTGATATTATGGGATCGGGCTGCACGTCGCAGCATGTTATATTGATTATATTATGGGATCGGGCTGCACGCAGCAGCAGGTTATATTGATTTATGCCATGATTGGCTTGATATAGCGCTTGGGCTGAAGGAGCCCTTCTGGAGTCTGCACACACCCTCAGTGAGCGCGGTTGATTTATACTGAGGGATGGATCTTCCCTGGACATGGATCTTGTCCGAAACATTTATATTTGGGGATGGATCTTTCCCGGGCTGGATTGGCCTTATACAATATTGAGTGACTGACTGGCAGTTGCTATGTATATATTCGAGATGAATATTCTATGGGCTAGATTGGCCATATACAATACTGAGTGACTGAGCAAGTCGAGTGATTGAGCATGATGAGTGGAAAATGTGAGACAGAGAGATTGAGTACTCTCAGAGTGTGAGTACATGAGTTCATCTCTGAGATGCATTACATTGACATGCACATATGACATACAGGCATAAAGATACATTTTTCCTCATGCTGTATGGTATCACGTCATTCATGACTTCTCACACATATTGACATATGGGAATAGTGATGTATGTAACACTGGCTATCAGGAAAGAAAAATGGAACTCTTATTTATTGTTGAAAGGATTTTTGGGAAAAATTACTATTTTCAAACTTACTTATAATTTCGACGATTTCAGTAATGGATTTGGATTTTCACTGATATACTTGAAAAGCGGAACTATTTTTTCGGGAAACTATGAATAAGCTAAATAAACTATGAACTTGCGTGCAGATGTTGGCTGCTGACGTTGCTGAGATCGACGGGAGCTGGATTTGAAGATGTATCTGTGTTTGGGTTGTAGCTGCCTCTTGTTCATGGTAGCCTTAGATTCATAACAATCTGTTTATGAACATTTCAAACAGATGATGTATTTATTTCATACCAGCTTTGTAAACTCTAATCTTAGAAGCTCATGATTTGTACTGCCAGTCCTTGGGGAATGTATTAGTTTTAGATATTTTCTTTTATTTAATTGTCTTATTAATTTCATTGAATTTGGTCAGTTGTTAATTGGCTTACCTAGCGGGTTGGGTTAGGTGCCATCACAACTAGTTGAATATTTGGCTCGTGACATAAATCTAATAAGGGGGTACATAGCTTGGGTTGGTTCGGATTTTTTAATTATCAAACCAATCCAAAGTCTTTTATTGATTATCAAACCAATGTAAAACTAAAAAATAGATATCCAATATCATCATTCCTAGTGTTGAATTGAATTTCTTTTATTAATATTATTATTGATTTGATCTTTATTTGATTTACTATATTTATGGGCTAAAAAATATATTTACAATTCAAGAATGTTAAGTCCAAACTTGAAATAATACGTTAAGAGATAAAATTGTGAAAAAGTTTAAGAAATATTTATAAATTACGCTACAATAAATATTTATATGTATAAAATATTTTGAAAAATTGTTTAAATATACTATCGGTTTAGTTTGGTTTCGGCTTGACTTTTTTAGGTTAAAACCAAACCAAATCAATTATAATCAGATTTTGTTTTTCAATACCAAACCAAATCAAATCAAGCCACAATCGCATTTTTTTATTTGACTCAGATTATCAGTTTGGTACGGTTTATCGATTTTCTTTGTACACACCTAAAATCTAACAACCAGAGTTTGTTAAATATTTAATAGGGACTTGAAGTGGTTAGTTTTTGCAAATTTAGAGGACTAGAATTGTTTAGGAGCATATTAATGAACCACTTTGAACCTGCCCCAAACACAAGAGGCCATTTTTATTATTTTCTCACTCTTATGCTATTGTCTGTCAATGTAAATGAGTGTCTCCGAGCACTATTTTCATAGCATTGGGAATTTGTGCTTGCCCTCTTTCTCCTCCATTTATATTACTGACGTTTTTGTTTAATTCTTTTCAGAACATGTTATATTGTTATTATTATTATTTATTTATTTATTTGGGTTAAAGCTTAAATTTTATTAACCAAGTATCAAATATATACACCATCTGCTCTTTGGATTCTAGAGACATGTCTTACAAAAATACCAAAGAGAATAGCCATTGCCTATTTACTAGCCTCATAGTAGCTAATGTAGGCTAACTAGCTAACAACTATCAATGTATACTCCTTCTATAGTTACTCATATTACACAATCAGGTGTGGTAACTACCTAGTCTTTCTAGTATTTTTTTCCACTTGCTTGTCTTTGTCCTGCAATGTGCACTTGTAGGATCAATTCTGTAACAACCCGACCGGTAGTTTTGAGCTCTAGCGCATCGTCCGGCGGATTAAGGCCTTGAGTAGCTTCACTTCATGTTTTATAACTTGTGCGTGTGGTCGGAATTGAATTTCGGGAAGTTCGAAGTTGATTTGGAAAGAAAAATTTAAATTCGGAAGCTTTAAGTTGGAGGAATTGACTAAGGTTTGACTTTTGAGTAAATGACCTCGGAATCGTGATTTGAAGGTTCCAATAGCTTCGTATGATAATTTCGAATTTGGGCGTATGTTCGGGTTGAGGGTGGTCCAGAAGCATTTCGGCGCTTATTGTAGAAATATGGCATTTTTGAAAGTTTTACAATTTCATAAGTTTGGGTTGAAGTGGATTTTGATGTTATCAATGTCCGTTTGGGGTTCAGAGCCTTGGAATAGGTTCGTATTGTGATTTGTGGCTTGCGCGTGAAGTTTGGCGTCATTCCGGAATGTTTTGATATGATTCGGACGCGTTCGTTGAAGTTTAAAACTTGAAAGTTTAAAGAAAGGTTTCGGTCGTCGATTAACAATTTTGGATGTTTTTTGATGTGATTTGAGGCCTCGAGCAGATCCATGTTGCATTATGGAACTGGTTAGTACATTTGGATTTGAGGAAATGCTGGGAACTGCTGAAATATGGTGTCATCGCACATGCACTGGCTTGGTCGCAGGTGCGGACATGCAGACGCGATGGAGGTTGTCGCAGAAGCGGAGAAAGCAGGCCAGGTGAAGGGTCGCAGGTGCGGAACTTTGGCCGCATCTGCGTAAGCGCAGAAGCGAAACGCTGGGCGCAGAAGCGAGTGAAGGCGTAGGAGCGGAAGAAGCTCGCACATGCGATGCCGCAGAAGCAGGGAATGTTTCCACAGGTGCGAGGCTCGGTGTTGGGCAATTTTTGCAGAAGCGGAGGAGTGGTCGCAAAAGTGACGCCTCAGGTGCGGCATTTTGGCCGCAGGTGCGTGGTTTCGACTGGGCAGAAGGGTTCTTTAAAATCGAGACTTAGCTCTCAGTTCTCTCATTTTCCACTTAGATGGCCGAATTTGGAGAGCTATTTTGAGGAGGTTTTCATCATGCAACACAAGGTAAGTAATTTCTCACTTATTGTAAGTTAATTTTATGGATTCTAGATGGATTAAAACATGAAAAAGAATGTAGTAATTGTGGGATTTTTGAAGAAACCTAGAAATTTGGTAGTTTTGGATTTTGACCACAGTTTTGGAAATGGAATTAGGGATAAATTGTATATTTGAGTTCGTGCTATTATGAGTAATGATTATCTTCGAGAATTTTTGAAATCCGGGCAAGTGGGCCCGATGGTTGACTTTATTGACTTTTTGAGCAGAATTGGGATTCATTATAAATTATTATATTGTAAGCATTAGAGTATATTTTGATTGATTTGCACGTTATTTGACTAGTTTCAGAACGTTTGGCTTTGAGTTGAGGTGTTACAGAGGCGTTGGAGTCGGTTATGGAACTTCGGAGCGAGGTGAGTCTCCTGTCTAACTCTGTGAGGGGGAAATTACCCCTAGGTTATGTATTTGTTATGTGATACTTTTTGAGGGGGCTACGTACGCACGAGGTGACGAGAGTCCGTACGTAGCTAGATTCATGTTATGTCCGGGTAGACTTAGGTTCCTGCCATACTGTAACTGTGCTATTTGAGATGTCCCTTGCATATTAAATTCCTTTATTTTACGTTACAACTTGAGACTAGACCCATGCAAAGTGATAGACTTGATATTGTAGAGAGTTGACGAGCTTCAAGATTTGCCGCGGAATAATTGTACTCCTCTTACCAGTTTCACCCATGTCATGCATTTTTGTCGAAAGGTTTTTATTAAAATTTATAAATCACACGCCAATTTATGAGTAGGGTCAATGACCTGTTAAAGCTTCTTATTCCAATGGGATCAGGTCGTTTGCCTTGGCAGGATTATGTACCACACTCTTATAGGAGCGGGCCATTCGCCTCAGCAGTATAATAGATGCATCTATGGTCCGTGTTGTTCGACCCTCGGCAGTGCACACAATATGATGGGATCGGACTGTACGCCTTGGCATTTCTATAAAACACTCTTATGGTATCGTGCGTAGTATTTGATAAGAAGCCAGTGCATCTGTGAGTTTTCCTGATTTGAATTGTGACAACCTATCCGGTGAGGTCCATTATATATATGTGTGTGTGTGTGTGTGCGCGCGCGCGCGCGCGCGCACACTCTGGTTGGGTTTATTGGGGTTAGTCTAGATACTTACTAGGTACGTGTTGATTTACGTACTCATTTTGCACTTATTGTGCAGGTACATATATGTCTGGTGGTCTTTTAGGCGCCAGGGCACGGCTATTGTGGGGACTTTACGTGAGCTGCATTTCATGTTACGAACCGTAGCCTGCAGAGTCTCCATCAGAGTTATTTATATTCTCCTGTTTAATTTGTATTCCAGACAGATGTTGTATTTTATTATATTTCCTAGTCAATGCTCATGCACTTGTGACACCGGGTTTTGGGGGTTTCTACTGGTTGTTCATTATTGTAGTTTATGTAAATATTATCATTTTACCCTGTAAATTTCATTTTGTACTATTTAATTAATGAAAGTTATGATTCAGAGTAATAAAATGAGTAAACAAGTTGATCAATTACCGTTGGCTTGCCTGACGGTGGTGTTAGATGCTATCACGATCTTTAGTGGATTTCGGGTCGTGAAAATTTCTTTGATTCTATGACAGCTATCTCGATTGGTTTGTTGGAATCTTCTGCTGTTTTTTTCTGCCCAAATGTGGTACACTGCTGCTGCAAATAGGAACCTCATGATCTCTCCAATTGATTGTCTGCGATTTCTTCTCTAAGATAGCCATACGACTTCATCTTCCCACTGATGTAATTGCCAACTGATGTTCATCCATTTCAATAGTTTACTCCAGATGTCTTTAGAATATGAAAATTCAAAGAATAAGTTGCTATGTGTCATAATTGTTCCTGTAGAGCATAAGACACATGCATATGGTACTTGAATTCCCCAATTTAGTAACCTGTCAGTTGTTGCAAGTCGTTTCTGTACTGCCATCCAAAGTATAAAGGAGTGTTTAGGAATTAGTCCTCTGCTCATTACCAAGGACCTCCATAAAACCTTTTGGTATTGTGGCACACTAGCAGTATATGTTTTCTTTATTATAAAATTGTCATTAGAGGCACATGAATTCAACTCTGCAACTAAAGTTGTTAACCGATTCCGAGCATCAAACACTTTCCTCACTACCCATGAGGCTTGTTTTGGAGTAGATATAATGTCTTGACCCTTGTCCTTTTATGTAATGTGTATGCACCTACAGTACCCACAACTTCTCTTTCTTCTTATTTATGGCTCACAATAGCTGGCTTATAGCTGCTTTGATCCACAGAAATAGGTTTATAACATTCAAACCTCCAGAAGACTTGGGTTGGCAAACTGTCTCCCATGCGACAGGATTTCTCCTGATGTTTTCTTCAGTCTCATGCCATAAGAAGTTCCTACATACTGCAGTCACCATGTTCAGAACCTTTTTGGGGAGCAGGAACACTTGTGCCTAGTAGGTTTGCATTTCAAAGAGTACACTCTTGATAAGTTGCACTCTGCCTGCATATGAGAGCCATATGGAAGTCCAGCTTTTAACTCTGGCCATTATCTTATCCACTAGGGGCACTCACTTATAGTAAGTTTTCCTGTGGATAAGGGTACTCCTAAGTATTTGAAAGGGAGAGTACCAAGAGTAAAGTGGTACTGTGATAAGATTTGCTCTTTTACTTGAGTAGAGACCCCTGCCAAATAGATTGACTTTTTTCCATGTTGGCTTTGAGGCCGGATGCTTCAAAGAACTTGTCAAAACATTTCATCATGAGTTGCATTGAGATAGGATCTGTGTCACGATCCAGAATTCTCATCCTCAGAACCGTGATGATGCCTAACATTTCATTTGCTAGGAAAGCCAACATTAGAAATAGTTTTTAGTCATGTTTAACAATTCAAATTAAATAAAAACAAAGAAACTGAATAAACTGAAATAGAGTGAGTAAACTAAAATAATAGCGATATCTTGATACAATTCCAGAACTGGTGTCACAAGTGCACGAGCGACTAGAATACTACAAATAATAGTCTGAACGAATGCATAACTGTCTGAAATAAAATAAACAGCTAAAGTGATGTAGAAGGGGACTTCAGGGCTCCGAACATCGTGCATATGTACCTCAGGTCTCCTCAAGAAATCAATCCGCACAATCTGCTGACCGCCGCTAGGACCGACCCCAAAATCTGCACAAGAAGTGCAGAGTGTAGTAAGAGTACAATCGATCTCATGTACTCTGTAAGTGTCGAGCCTAACCTCAACAAAATAATGACGAGGCTAAGGCGGATCACCTACAATAACCTGTATGCAGTATAATAGTATTAACAATAAGAAAGGAAAATAGGAAATGACGGCAAAGCAGTAAACTAATGAAAACAACTCAATCCTCAAAATCAGTAAATCCAGAAATATCAGTCCTCAGAATCTCATATGAGAAATACTGAAAGTTAACACAATACAACAATGAATACACCACACACAATCCATTGCAGTGCGCAACCCGATCCCACGGTACAAACACAGCCCCCCCCCCC
>MCJB01009023.1:112622-145204 GCA_002018475.1 Nicotiana obtusifolia
CCCCCCCTTAATTCACTATATCAATATCAAAAATGCTGACTCTCCTCTCTCTCCCGAGTCAGCATACCCTCCAATCTCCTAGCAATCCCCACTACCCGTTTGGTATGCGATGTCCATCTCAAACTCTCAGGCCATGCTAAATCTGATATTAGGGTTGAGTCCCTCGATAAATTAACGAACCAGCTATCGAACAGTAGCAACCAAGGATGGTGCATGCTTAGCCAAATCACTGAATCGAACCGCATACTCCGACACGGTCATAGAACCTTGGCACAACTACTCAAAATCTGTGCGCCATGAATCTCTGAGACTCTGGGAACATAATCCCTCAAGAACATATCTGAGAACTGAGTCCAAGTAAGTGAAGCTGCCTCGGCTGGAATACCCAACTCGTATGCTCACCACCACTAATAGGCCGCTCCTCTAAGCTAGAACATAGTGTAAGAAACCCCACTAAATTCTGCAACACTCATAGTACAGAGGATACGTTGACACACCTCAAGAAAACCCTTGGCATCCTCTGACGCCAAGACACTGAAAGCAGGAGGGTGGTACTTGTTGTACCTCTCGAGCCTGCTGCCCTAACCTCGGGCTAAACTGGGGCTACCGGCTATATTGGTATGACCTCCGGAACCTAATCGACCTGGACTCGCTGCTCTGGGGTACGGGCGGCAGAAGTCTGTGCTCCTCCCCTGGCCTGAGATGTGGCAGGAGCAAGTGGTATCAACCCTGCCTGAACCAAAGTGCAGAACATGCTCTGAAACTGGGCGAGAGTCTCCTGGAGGGCTGGTGCAATAACAGACGTCTCAGGTGCTTGCCCTCCAACTGGAGCTACTGGTGGCTCCTCAGTAGCAGCTCGTGCGGGTGTTCTGGCCGCACCACGTGGACGTCCTCGACCTCTACCCCGGTCCGACCTCTTGCGGCTCTAGCAGGGGGCCCAGGTGTCTGGTTATCCGATCGAGCTAAATGTGTCCTCACCATCTGTGAGAGAGCTGAAAGACAGAAATTTAGAATCCGAAGTCAAAAAAAATTCGCACGGTAAGAAATCAAGGAAGTGAAGCTTTTCCTAACAGTCTCATAGCCTCCCGAAGTTAAGTACAGACGTCTCCGTACTGATCCGCAAAACTCTACTAAAAATGATTGTAACTACACCTATGAACCTAGAGTTTTCATACCAACTTGTCACGATCCGAACTTCCTCCGTAAGATGTCGTGACGGCACCTAGTCTCTAAGACTAGGTAAGCCTAACAAATATGTGGAATAACTAAAGTAATAACTTAAATAGCAAACATCAACAGCTATATAAATGAAAACTGTAGCTCAACATGTAAAAATCCCAAAACCCGGTAAAATATAAGTCACAAGCTCTAGATACAATGTGGAATGCTCCTATATATCATTATCTATCAAAATGTAAGGAAATAAGGAAAGAACGGGATAGAAGGGGACTCTGAGGCCTACAGACGTGAGTAAGAGATATAATAATGTAATGAGATAGCAGATAAGTGTAACAATAGAAGTTCACAGAAGATAACTACTCAAAATTCAAGAAGACAACTACAAAGGAAACAAGAATCTTACAAGTTAAGAACAATAACAGGAACAACAGCAACAATACCGCAAATAGAGGTAAACAACAGGGGCACTCCCGAGGTACCGCCTCGTAGTCCCAAAAGTAAATATCTCACAACAGCACGACAGAAGCCTCGTGCAAACAATGATAACCGCATGGCAGAAACCTCGTGCTACAATAACACTCCACACTGCAGAAACCTCGTGCCTTAATAACACTCCGCACGCAGAAACCTCGTGCCATAGTAACACTCCGCATGGCAGAAACCTCGTGCCATAATAACACTCCGCACGGCAGAAACCTCGTGCCACAACCAATCAGTTATTTCAACAAAAATCACGAAAACAACACATAACAAATGGAACAATGAATTACAGCAAGGAATCATATAGTTAAAGAATGAATACTAAATCAAAAGAAGTGGGTAATTCAACTAAGATTGTTGCACAAATTGCAAGTAAGAGATAAGACACGTAGACATGTGACATTATGTTAAACATGATGACTACACGTGCTAGAGTAACTCAATTAAGGGAATAAAAAGGAACTACTTAGCAAAAATTGAATTTTCAATATTTAGCCCGAATACGCCCTCATCACCTCGCATACAGGGTCTTCACGTATTGCAATTTACCGTAATAGTACCAAATCCTAAGGGGAATTTTCCCCACACAGGGTTAGACAAGTCACTTACCTCAAACCTCGCTCATTCAATCAATAAGAAGGCCTTTCCCTCAATTTTCCAACTCCGATCGGCTTGAATCTAGCCAAAACAATTACATACTATATATATAACTATAAGAAACTAATTAAATAATGAATCACGGCTTTAGCAAAGAATTGGAAAATCGACCCAAAAAGTCACCTCGGGCTCACATATCGAAACCCGACTACCAACTCATGATGTACGGCTCTCCAGAACCGGGATGTAAACTGTGTACCCCGGTCAGAGATGATAGATACCGGCACACCATGAAGCCTAACAATCTCGCAAATGTAAACCTGAGCCAGCTGCTCCGAAGAGTAAGTAGTAACCACAAGAATGAAATGAGCTGACTTGATCAATCTATCCACAATCACCCAAACTGCATCGAACTTCTTCTGAGTCCGTGGGAGCCCAACAATGAATCCATAGTAATCCTCCCATTTTCACTCCGGAATCTCTAGCTTTTAAAGCAAACCATACGACCATTGATGCTCATACCTCACCTGTTAACAATTTAGGCACCGAGCTACATATTTCACTATGTCCTTCTTCATCCACCTCAACCAATAGTGCTACCTCAAGTCCTGATACATCTTCGCAGCACCTGGATGAATGGAGTACCGCGAACTGTGAGCCTTCTGGAGAATCAACTCATGCAAGCCATCTACATTGAGCACACATAGCCTGCCCTGCATTCATAACACACTATCCTCTCTAATAGTGACCACTTTGGCATCACCGTGCTGAACCGTGTCCTTGAGGACAAGCAGATGGGGGTCATAATATCGACACTCTCTAATACGATCATAAGAGAAGATTGAGAAACCACAAAAGCCAAAACTCTGCTCGGCTCGAAAACATCCAATCTGACAAACTAGTTGGCCAAGGCCTAAACATCCAAGGCTAATGGACTCTCTGCTACCGGTAGATATGCTAAACTACCCAAACTCTCCGTCTTGCGACTCAAGGCATCGGCCACCACATTGGCCTTCCGGGGATGATATAGAGGTGATATCATAGTCCTTAAGCAACTCCAACCACCTCTGCTGCTGCAGGTTAAGATTCTTCTATTTAAACAGATGTTGTAGACTCCGGTGATCGGTGTAGACCTCACAAGGGACACCGTACAAATAGTGTCGCCAGATCTTCAAGGTAGAAATGGGCTACACAACCCGAGCTCTACCTTGCGGATCTTCCAGGCATGCCACCGGATAGAGATATCGACTTTGGTATTGATTTATTACTGGGCACTTAGCCCATTTCTATTCCACTCAATCGTATGGCCCCAGCAGAGTTGAAAGAGTTAAAGGAACAGTACCTAGTCTGTAAGACTAGGTAAGCCTAACAAATATGCGGAGTAACTGAAATAATAACTTAAATAGAAAACATCAACAACTATATAAATGAAAACTGCTGCTCAACATGTACAAATCCCAAAACCCGGTAAAATATAAGTCACAAGCTCTAGATACAGTGTGGAACGCTCCTATGCATCACTATCTATCAAAATGTAAAGAAATAAGCAAAGAACGGGATAGAAGGGGATTCTGAGGCTTGTGAACGCGGGCAGGTGTACCTTGAAATTTCCAAGTTGCAACACAACACTCTAATATCGAGGCTGATAGGATCACCTGGATTGAACATGTGCAAAAACGTAGAATGAGTATACCACAATGGTACCCAGTAAGTGCCAAGCCTAACCTCGGTGAAGTAGTGACAAGGTCAGGTCAGGGCCCTACTGGGAATAATAGGAAAAAATTAACGAGGCAGGAGATATGATAATGTAATGAAATGGCAGAGAAGGGTAACAATAGAAATTCACCGAAGATAACGACTCGGAATTCAAGAAGACAACTACGACACGTAAGGAAACAAGAATCTTACAAGTTAAGAACAACAACAACAACAATAACAACAATACCGCAAATAGAGGTAAACAACAGGGGCGCTCCTGAGGTACCGCATCGTAGTCCCAAAAGTAAATATCTCACAACAGCACGACAGAAACCTCGTGCAAAAAATGATAACCGTACGGCAGAAACCTCGAGCCACAATAACACTCCTCACGGCAGAAACCTCGTGCCACAATAACACTCCGCGCGGCAGAAACCTTGTGCCACAATAACACTTCGCGCGGCAGAAACCTCGTGCCACAATAACACTTCGTACGGTAGAAACCTCGCGCCCTAGTAACACACAGCAGAAACCTCGTGCTAGAATAACATTCCGCACGACAAAAACCTCGTGCCATAACCAATCAGTTATCTCAACAAAAATCACGAAAACAACACATAACAAATGGAACAATGAAATTACAGCAAAGAATCCTACAGTTAAAGAATGAATACTAAATCAAAGGAAGCGGGTAATTCAACTAGGCATGTTGCACAAATTACAAGTAAGAGATAAGACACGTAGAGATGTGACATTAGGCTAAACATGATGACTATACGCTCTAGAGTAACTCAATTAAGGGAATAAAAAGGAACTACTTCGGAAAAACCAAATTTTCAACATTTAGCCCGAGTACACCCTCGTCACCTCGCGTACACGGCCTTCACGAAATTCAGTTTACTATAAGGTACCAAATCCTAAGGATAATTTCCCCCACACAAGGTTAGACAAGTCAATTACCTCAAACCTCGCTCAATCAATCAATAAGAAGGCCTTTCCCTCGATTTTCCAACTCCGATCGACTCGAATCTGGCCAAAACAATTACATACTATAAATATAACTATAAGAAACTAATTTAAATAATGAAACTATGACTTTAGCAAAGAATTGGAAAATCGACCCAAAAAGTCACCCCGGGCCCACGTCTCGGAATCTGACCAAAATTACAAAAATCGAACATCCATTCGATACCGAGTCCAACCATACAAGAATTACTCAAATTCGACCACAAATCGTCTTTCTTTCACTCTCCGCTTCTGCGATCCCTCATCCTCCGCTTCTGCGATCATCCTTCCGAAGGAGCCACTCCGCATCTACGACCTCCTCGTCACACCTGCGACCACTGGCCACCCTCTTCAGTCCCGCTTCTGTGCTTGCCCTCTCATTTCTGCGAGGTCACACTTGCGATCAAACTTGCGCAGGTGCGGTCACACCAGAACTAGTGCACTTCAGCCGTTCTTTAAGTTTTAAACTCGATCCGTTAACCATCCGAAACCACCCTGAGGCCCCCGAGGCCTTAACCAACCACTCTAAAAAGTCCTAAAACATTATACAAA
The DNA here is from genome assembly GCA_002018475.1 of Nicotiana obtusifolia. Lineage (NCBI taxonomy): Eukaryota > Viridiplantae > Streptophyta > Magnoliopsida > Solanales > Solanaceae > Nicotiana > Nicotiana obtusifolia. Next base: position 118,134 of record MCJB01009023.1, read on the forward strand.
CTTAGTCAAGCCTTCAAATTACATCAAACAACGCTAAAAATACGAATTGCGCATCGATTCGAGCCTAATAAACTTTAGAACTTTTAACTTCTATATTCGATACCGAAACCTATCAAATCACGTCCGATTGACTTAAAATTTTGTACACAAGTCATAATTGACATTACGGACCTACTCCAACTTCCAGAATCGGGATCTGACTCCGATATCAAAAAGTCCACTCACAGTCAAACTTTCCAAAAATCATCCAACTTCCCAACTTTCGGCAATTAACGCGGAAGTAACCTACGGACCTCCAAATCAACATCCGGATACGCTCTTAAGACCAAAATCACCCTACGGAGTTGTTGGAACCATTGAAACTCCATTCTGGAGTCTTCTTCACACAAATCGAAATACAGTCAATATGACTTAAACTTTCATTTTGAGGACTATGTGTCCTATCTCACTCCGAAACTAAAAACCAAACCTCCTGGCAAGTCATGTAACCACAATATCACACAAAGAAGGCAATAAATAGGGGTTAGGGCTAATACAGTCAAAACGACCAGCCAGATCGTTACAGTGATTAGTTTCAAAATCCGACCTCAATTTGAGGTCTAAATCTCATATAAAAACCCCCAATTCTACCCAAATTCCTAATTTTCTACCATAAAGAGCATAAATTAAGGTTAGAAATCAATGGGTGTTGATAAAAATGGAAGAAAACGAGTTAAAGTATACTAACCTATGAAATGAGGTTAAAATTTCTCTTGAAAATCGCCTCTAGGCCGAGCTCGGATGAGAAGATAGTGAAAAATGAAGGAAATTCCGTCTTTGGAATATTTTAAATCCTTTGGCGTCGGGTCTTATCGAGTTCGCGAAGGACCTAACGTGATCGCGAAGCATTGCGGGCCAAATGGCCTTCGCGTTCGCGAGATGCTCTTCGCGTTCGCGATGGCTCTTCCCCTCTAGCCATCGCGTTCGCGACCCTATGATCGCGTTCGCATAAAACACTACCCAGCTCCCCCAGAATCCCCATATGGATTCGCGTTTGCGGAGGCACAGTCGCATTAGCGAAGGGTAAGCCCCCCCCCCCCCCTCAAAGTGTTCACAACCAGTTGCTCGCGCGTAGAGGAAATCCTCCCTAGTCCCCAACTACCCTTCGCGATCACGGGAGTATCTTCGCGATCACAAAGAAGGATACACCAGACATCAGCAGACTTAAAAACCAGCAATAGCCTAAGTCTAAAATCACCTCCGTAGCCTATCCGAAACTCACCCGAGCTCCTCGAGCTCCAAACCAAACATGCATACAAGCGTAATAATATCATACGAACTCGTTCGCACAATTAAAAAACCAAAATGACACCTATAACTACGAATCGGACACCAAAACAAATGAAATTTTCAAAAAAAAAAAAACTTAAGAACTTTCAATTTAACAATCGGACGTCCGAATCATGTCAAATCAATTTCGTTTTGCACCAAATTTTGCATACAAATCATAAATAGCTAAATGAACCTATACCAAGTTTCAGAACCGAAATTCAAATCTGGTAGCAACAAAGTCAACCTACGGTCAAACGTAGGAATTCTTTAAACCTTCAATGTACTAGTTTTTAACAGAACACGTTAAATCAAGTTAGGGACTTCCGAATTTGATTCCGGACATATGCCCAATTCCCAAATCACGACACGGATCCACCGGGACCGTCAAAACACATATCCGGGTCCCTTTACATAAAATGCTGACCGTAGTCAACTCTAATGAGTTTTAAGGCAAAATTCACATCGTCTTAAATTTTTCACATAAAAACTTTTCGAAAAAAACAAGGACTGTGCACACAAATCGAGGAAGGCTAAACGGAGTTATTCAAGGTCTTGGAACACAGAAATGAAGGCTAAAATTTAAAATGACCTATCGGGTCATCACAATCTACCCTGTAGCACATCATCATCATCATCATCATCATCATCATCATCATCATCATCATCATCATCATCATCATCATCATCATCATCATCATCATTATTATTATTATTATTATTATTATTATTATTATTATTCTTCTTGTTGTTGTTGTTGTTGTTGTTATTTACTTTAAAATAATAAAAATGATTTAGTCCTTACTTAAAGGGAGAATTTATTTGAGAGGCAAAATTCCTCGTCATTCTAATCTTGAACATCTAATATAATTTTTTTTTAAAAATCTAATATAATTAATTCACATGGGAAAGTTTAAGTAATCTATCACAATGACTTAAGTAAATGTATTTCGTAGTCAAATTTTTCCTCTAGTCTTTTCTTTCTCATGTCCTTAGAATTAAGGCCTCAACACATGGAAAAGTTCAATTGCTTTTCACCACTTTGATTGGGGATCCTTATTATTCTCCAAGAAAATATTTTCTTGGGGTTGATAAATGTTGATAAAGATCTACAGTGGGTTTGTTGGATTGGATTGTATTGAGGTTTTCTATGTTGATTCCAGCCTTGAAGTTTATAAGTACCACAATATTATTAACGTAATTTCCGCAGATATATGTTATGTCACTTTACATATGGCCAACAGTGCAATCAGCACCCTTAGAATTTGGGTTTAGGTGTTAGTTAATGTGTTACAGTTCTGTCGTGGATGCTTATCGAAGAACTTTAACTTATGCGCAAATGTAGGTAATTGTTAATACTAAGTTTAATTCGAAATTTCGAAAATATTCTAAATAACATAGTATAACTGATTATAGTACAATAATTGTATGATATTTTTTTTGCTTGTCAATATATAATTCATGTTAATTTATATATAATTTATAACTGTTTATAATCAAATATATATCAAATTAAAAAAATACAATAATAAATCTGAACAGCTATTTTTGTAAGATTCCTAATTTAAATCGTTACTGGAATCTATGAAAGTAAACTTCTAAGGAGAAAATGCAGTCTTTGTCCTGCTAGTTTCAACTTTTCGTTCCTTTTTTCTTCATTAATTTTGTCCCTTTGCCGACTTAAAAAATATTTAGATGGAGTTCCCCCCACCCCCCACCCCCCAAAACTCCCTTAGATCGAGTTTGTTGACCCTAACTTTTATATATGCCACATTTTTATAAGGCACAGGCATTTCTATAAACCTTCGACCTAAAATTCATTAGTCGTGATGGCACCTAATTCGACCCGTTAGGTCAGTCAATTAATACGTAACACAATTCTAATAAAATAAGGTTATCAACAAATGATATAATTCATATAATATTCCAAGGACCGGTAGTATAAGACATGAGCTACTAAGTCTGGATTACTGCAAAAATGAATATGAAATAAATTCAACTTCTGTTTGAAATGTACATAAACAGGATTCAACTCTAGAACTATCCAGGGACAAGTGGTAGCCACATCCGGAAGGCATGAACATCTTCAGAGTCAGCCCCCGACATCCACCGCAGCTCCGCTCCAAAATATGCACACAAGGTGCAGAATGTAATATGAGTACAATCGACCCTATATACTAAGTATCTTGACTAACCTCGGTGAAGCAGTGACGAGGCTTTTTAATTAAAACATACTTACTGATGTAACCTGTGTAGAAGACTAGCAATAGAACAATACTAGAACATAAAAGAATATAGTACAAGAAACAAGTATGCGAAACAGTAGAAGATTTCTAGAAGAACCACGATTAATATTCCTCAATATCACGATCAATCCTCTCCATAGAGCGATAACCAGCAAATAAAATGGCACGGCAACACCTTTCGTGCATTTATCTCATCCTCACCAACTATACGTATAACAGTACCAACCAGATGAAAGAAATGCCGATAACAGTAATGACAAGGTAGGAAATACACAAGTAGCTATGATGAACAAGGTAGTACAGATGAACAACAGTAATAGACTAGGTAGGAGGCATAAGAATGATGATATTAATTAGGAAGAAGAACATAATTTCACCTAACTAGCATGGTAGAAGACATAGATGCAGATATAACAAATAAGAAGGGAAGGCGTGATCTTTATAAGCTAAAGAATAGATGCATGAATAACTAACTTGGTAGAAGGCTTTTACTATAGTGTAACAAAATAGAAACGACATGGGTGTGGATAAAACAGCAGAAAGGGAGGCATGATATTTGCAGTTAAACAGATAGAAGACATGGACAACACAACGACAACTGAGATAGAGGACAAAGATAGAACAACAATGACAAGTCACGTAGATAACATGGGTGCAACAGTAATAACTCTAAGCAAGGGCATGAATGTACACACAAGGAAAAGATATCACAACATAAGGCAAGTCCCTCGTCCTCGCCTGCACGAAAACACCCTTCGTGCCATGAACTCATGATAATATAAAAATATGGTAATATATATGAAATGGCACGGCATCACTCTTCGTGCTTTTACTCTCATCCTCATATGATAATATAAATGAGATCAAGATAATATAAATAAAATGGCACGGTATCACCCTTCGTGCTTTTACTCTCAAATGAAATGGCACGGTATCACCTTCGTGCATTTACTCTCAAATGAAATGGCACAGCATCACCCTTCGTGCTTTACACTTTTATTCTAAAATATATGATATGGCACGGCATCACCCTTCGTGCTTTATACTCTCCCTCACATGATAATATATATATATATATATATATATATATATATATATATATATATATATATATATATATATATATATATGCATATATATGCAATGGCACGGCATCACCCTTCGTGCTTCACACTCTTCCTCGCCAAGCATATGTATATTAATGACAAGCAAGGTAGGAAGCATAAATAACATCAAGGAGAGTGGTTAAACGAATATTCCAAATGAAACTCAATCACAATTTTCAAGCCAACAATAGTTCAATAAATCCTCAAAACCCTTATTGTCCAAGTATTTCAACAAATCAAAAAACAAATATCTATTATCTCAAGAATAATGGTCATAGCAATGTATTAGTGATTAAGCATAATGATGACTGAATTAGACAGATCAATATCTTTCAAAATGCCATCAAATTTTAATCAAGTTATAATAAACTAAATCTTGGTTCCTAACTTTTAATTCCATATTCATAGAGCCCGTTTGGCCAAGATACCAAAATCTGCTTATTTTGAAAAGTATTTTTTTTTAAAAAGTACTTTTTTCAAAAGTACTTTTGAAGAAAAATAATTTGTGTTTGGCCAATTTATTTAAAAAATACTTTTTACAATATTTGATGAACAAATTGCGTTTGGCCAATCTTTATAAAAAATACTTTTGAGTGTCAAATTACCAAAAAGGATAGTACCAAACTTTTATAATTATTTTAAAAAGAAAAATAAATTTTAATATTCATTATTAGAGACTGTTATTATTTTTTATTTAATTTAATTAAAATATAAACATAAAGTAAACATACATACTAAATAAAATCATTGTAATATATATAGTTTGCCTACAACTGTGATAGAATGTGTTAGAAGGAAAAGAGGTAGAAATCTCTTGGAGATAAAGGGTTTTGAAACGAAAGTTATTAGGATCGGAAGTACCGAAGTAAAATAAATTTGGAGATCAATTTAAATAATACCGCTTGTACATAAAAAAATAGTTTATTTTATTTATTTATTTATTAGCAAAAGATATTAGTAAATTTATCATCTTTACCATTCAAACTGAAGATGGCTCGATATTTTTATTACCTCATACTGCTAACGCATTAAAGTAGGGGCAACATTATATATATATATATATATATATATATATATGGAAAGAAAATATAAAGGATAATTTGAAAAATATAAATTTATGGTGAGGATAGTTTTGTCTTGAATAAATTAATTTTCTGCTTCTGCTTCTGCTTCTGCTTCTTGGAAGAAGCTAGAATTTTCTGCTTCTTCCCAAAAGCAGAAAAACTGCTTCTGCTGTTGGTCAAAAGTACTTTTTTATTTTGGCCAAACATATTAAATTTTTCAAAAAGTACTTTTTTGAATAAATAAAAAAAGTACTTTTGGCCTCCGAGAAGCTTGGCCAAACAGGTCTTAGTAATCTAGAAATCAAGTAAGACATGAAGCAACAAGGTCACGAAATTCTACAAGGCGCAATTTATAGTATAATTTATTCCCAAGCATGATTAACCCTGGCATATAGGTACACGCTCGTCACCTCATATATGTATCACCCCCGCATGTAGCAAATAGTGGTAAATAGTAGGAAAAATTTCCTCAACAAAGTTAGGCAAGACACTTACCTCAAACAAGCCCAATTGATACACCAGAAGCGCTATCACGCTCAAATCATCATTCGAACGGCTCGAAACCCAATCCATGTGGTGAAAATCCTCTCCAAAATCGTCCAAATTCGAGCTCCAAAAATCATGTGAGAATAAGTGTCTAAATTTCGGAATAAGTAAAAAAAATATAGCACTTATTATAGCTCCAATCAGATCCAACATGACCCCAAAACTCACATTTGATAAGTCCAACATAATCCTTGCGAGATTACACCCAAGATACCCTTTTGAATCACCCAATTTGGCCTTAAAATGAGGGAGATATGATATTTTGAAGTTCTAAAGGAAATCTAAAAATTTAAGAGACAAAAATGACATTTGTGTAATTATTTTACACTGGAAAATCAGCAGCAAAAGAATTTTCATTTTAGCACCCAAAGCTCATTCGGAACCTCCCGTACACAAATCATATATGTATTTCAATCATAAAACACACTACGAACCTGCTCGCACACTCAAAACACCGAAAAGAGGTCATCTTGACCCGATATTGACCACGGTCAAACTCCAAATCTTTAACTAGTTTCTCAACCAATGATCCAAAACACACCCGAGCACCTCGGGACCCCATTCAATCATACCAACACGTCATAAAACATAATACGAACTTATTTGAAGCTTCAAATCACATCAAAAAACATAAAAACCACGAATCACGGCCCAAATCAAACTTAATGAACTTTTGAACTTTCAACTTCCAAAACTCGTACCGAACCATATCAAATCAACTCGGAATGACATCAGATTTTGCACACAAGTTTCAAATGACATAATGAAGCTATTCCAACTCCCGGAACCAAAATTCGAACCCGATATCACTAAAGTCAACTTCCGGTCAAACTTATGAACATTCCAAAACCCCAAATTGCCAACTTTCGCCAATTAATGCTAGAACCTTCAAGAAACATCCAAATGCAAATCTGGGCATACGTCCAGGTCCAAAATCATCATCCGGACCTAACGGAAACATCAAAACTCCGATCCAGGATCAAATACACAAAAGTCAAACTTGGTCAATTCTTCCAACTTAAAGCTTTCTAGTTGAGAATTTTTTTCCAAATCAACTTCCGATCACCTGAAAACCAAAACCGACGATTCACACAAGCCATAATACATCATATGAAGCTACTCAAGGTTTCAAACGGCTGAACGGAAGACAAATGCTCAAAACAACCGGTTGGGTTGTTACAACATATCATTGCCCAAATAACATGCATTGATCATATAAGTGGAACACTAATTAATGTCAGTTGGTTTCATCTTAATTCAGACCATATCTGATACTAATTGTTACCTTAATTGACAATTGATCCTCATTTTTCATGAAATTTTTTGTTAGACTAGTGCCAATTTAGCAGCACATCGAATAAGATTGATTCCTATACATAACTCTTTAAAATAGATTGTGATAGGCAGCATCAAATGTAAATCTTTCATCAGTTGGCAACTAAAACACTAACTCTAGTAAAATCATATTTGAACCAAATACCTGAAGATCACATTCTAGTATAAAGAATCTTTTATGCTATCGGTGAATCTTAATGTGTAATAGTAGGTTAGTTATTATTTTTATTTTATTATAAAAATTTACTTGCAATTATTTTTTTATATCATTAGTAATTTAAATTGTTTGAGCATTAAGTCTGATTCATAGCCTTTCAAACGTATTTCTACAACGGGCCTAAACATTTGTGCCTCCAATTTCTGTTTTCTTTCGTAATCTAGCATTATTATGTCCACTAGCTTAAAAAATCAAGAAGCCTAAAACACAGAAGTCGTAGGTATCTTTTCCCAGTAAGCATACAGAGAACGTGGGTACTTGGAATCTTTCCAACACTAATTAATGTCTTATGTTGACATACTTGAGACAAAATACATCAATTTTTCCACCATCTTTTTTTTCCCACTCCCTTCCACTTTCTTTTATTATTTTTTTTCACTTCTCTATCAACTACTACTGCTATCAAGACATGATGCTGGTGAATCCAAATTATTGGTACAAAGAAACAACGATAACAAACTCAATGTAATCTTATAAGTAGAGTTTAAGAAAGATAATATATACGTAGACTTTAATCCTATCTTGAAAAAATAGAGAGAATAAATTTCCAAATTATTGGTACGAAGAAGAAAATCCTATATAAGAATGTTCAATGTATGCTTCCAGTAGACATATATGTTATCTTCTTCATTTTAGTTCGTTATATTAGTTGCTTTATCAATTCCTTATGTTAATTTATAAATTGGACGAAAACCAAATCCAATTAAAGACGGGGTGCAGTCATATTAAATTTCGATGTTAAAATATCTTTTTATTTACGAAAACATGATTTTATTCGTGAATCAAGACTAACTCTGGTCTTTACAGAAGGTATGTCACATTTTTAATAATTTAAAAAAAAAAAATTTATATAAATGCCGTCAACTTTCTAGAATTAAAATGTTAATTTAACTCCAGTCAGTTAATTTAATGGGTAGAGAATTAAATTGTTGACCAAAAAGGTCCACATTTTGGCCAGAAAAGAAAAAAAAAAAAAAGACATTTGAAACAACTTTCTCAGTCCTCTAACTAGTTAATTAAACGGGTCTAGCGGTCTTCTAAAGTGGGACAAGGGATCATCAAAATATCCTTTTTGGCAAAAGATATATAATTATAATTAGTATCTTCCGATGTGGATAACTTGGCCATCTATACAATTCCCAATTATTGGCAATATGTATCTTTTTTTCAACAATTATTGGCAACATCAACTGACCACATTCATTGCTGTGTGGTTCTTGCTTCTACGTGCTTAGCAGTTTACAAGGAAACAATTATTTTTTCTTAAAGTTGTTCCCTTATAATTGTATTTCCACACCACTCACAATGAGATGTGCAAAGACATGTATAAAGTTATGATACTTGTAGTATCTTATATTTTACTACATATATAAACACCAAATTAAGAGATATCCTGTGCTAAGCTTTTTAAGGGCACCCATGCATAGAAGATACGGATCATATTGAAAATTGTGGCTTAATTTTAAGGACTACCACCATATCCAATAGTCCAAAAATTAGTCAAGGTTTTACTTTTTCTATCTTTTTTTACTTTAACTAATTAACCTTATACACCAACGGAAATAAATAATTTTACACTATCAGATTATTTAAAAATAAATACTACTCCATTATATAACTGTTTATAGTAAATGTAGATCGATAATTAAGCCGCCAGCGTGGCTAACTACTACCGGCCACGGCCGCCCTATGGTCAATCAGCTAAGAAAACATGTGTATGGAAATATGGGAAATCAACCAATTAACGACATTAACAAAGATACTAATTTACTTTACCCTAAAATAGGCAAAAAGTCAGTATTATTTAATGACTTAAAGCCTTAGATAGAGACAGCACAAGGGGATGGAATGGCCCTCCAAACATGTTTGTGTATTGAAATTAAAGCATTAATTGTTTAAATATATCCCTTTGAAAAGACTAGCTATTCCTCCATAAAGCTTTTTGTTTATTAAATGATACAAAAAAGTAGTATAAGACATGACTTGTCTACAATATGGTGCATGCATGCAAGAAAAAGTTTTGTGCTGCATAAACACGCAATTTCGCTAATAAAAAGGCCAAAGAGTTGGCTCATTTCATTGTGCTTCTCCCCAATATTTTGCATCTTATTACTCTTAATATTGTGCTTATTCTTCTTCTTCTTCTTCCTTAGCGAAATACACAGCTCCTTTTTCTCCCTTTTGTCATATATGGAGAATTATACAGGATTTCAAAGAGTGAAACATGTAGGAGCTATGACTTTGGCAGCAGTGTTGCTAGGAGGAAACATTATATTGTCAAAAGTTGCAGCAGATGATGGTATGACTATGAGAGTTATGGTTGCTTATAGGTGGATCTTTGCCACTGCCTTTCTCGGTCCCATTGCTCTCGTAGTTGAATGGTAATTAATTTGTCAATCTTCTTGCTTTGATTCAATCAATATATCTATGAATTTATATAGAATTAGACTTATCACAGGCCATCAAAGGATAATGAAGGTAACCTTTAATTATTTACAAGGTGATATAATACTGTAAATATTTTACATTGTAAGTGTGTATGAAGTTAACTTATGTTCTAGGTATAATACCAGACTAATACTGAAAAATCGTCATCATAATATATAACTTGACATAAAAACAGCTTATGATATTTCGTATAACTATTTAGTATTTATACTCTCTTTGTTTCAAAAATATTGGCAATATTTTCTTATTAGTCTGTCTAAAAAAGATTGACACATTTCAATATTTCTTAATAAGAAATATTTGTAGTCACACAAATACTATGGCAGGTTTCAAATCACAAATTTTAAAATTTTACAGCCATAAAAATATATATCTCAAAAGTTTTCCCTTCTTTATTAAAGTTTGTACCAAATTAAACTATGATAATTTTTTTTTAAACGGAGGAAGTTTCATTTTTTGATGTTACCGATAGGGAAAGAAAAGTTTCAAGGAAGTAGATAGTTGTTTAAAAGAAACCCCCCAAAAAAAGGATTTTAAAGCAATCTTTGCCAAATAAAAAAAGTTTAACTGGTGATACTTAACATAACAGTACTAATAAAAACTTATGGGTACGTTCATCTATATGATATTTAGAAAAGAATATTTGCCCCAGCTTTCTGAGACTCGCTTTTGACCCCGCTAAGTCTATTAAATGCACTTTTAACTATTGCTCCACCACATTATGTATATGTCCTTTTTATTCTAATTTTCTATTTCAAATACTTATCTCTGTCTTTTGCTTTTCTTCTCTGTTTTTTTACTGGTGACAAATGGATCTTTGACGATATAAGACTTTTTGGACAAGTCAACAAGATACTCTTGCCCCATTTAATATCTACCTGATTCTTTTATCTTATATAAAATTGCTTTAGCATTTAGCTTTTAGCTTTTACCTTGCTGAAATATCATATTTAAATTAAAAGTTTATTCGGATAAATTTACATGGTAAAGTTAGCATGTATTCAAAAATTTCAGGAAAAATACATTGTAGTATTACAAATAAAGAAATACAACAAGATGCAAATATTTAGAAAGTTAGTAAAAAATAATCTATTTCTCTTTCTAAAGAAAAAGAAATCATTATTCTTTGAGTTTTAATGCAAATATTTTGTTTGACAAGAAATGCTTTTGGTTTCTTTTTGCAGGAATAAGCGGCCAAAACTAACTTGGACCGTCATTTTGCAGGCATTTCTGTCGGGGCTACTAGGGTAAGTGACGCAACTCTTGAATTTCAACAAGCATAAGGGCCGTAAACATAATCTCAAAACTTTACGGTGGATATTGTAATACAAGATAACTACAAGGGAGATGAATATAATTCGGCCAAACTATTGGGTCCAATCTGTAACTCCGTAATGAAATGCCAAGTATAGTACTTTATGTACATATTACATCAATTAAAACAAGAAAGTGGGACTTAAATTACATGAAAAGGATAAAAGATCAACTTAAAAAGGTGTTCAATCTGTTTAGGTAGGATAAAAGATATCTTGGAAAAAACGTTTATGTCTTATCCCAATCCCCAAAACACATATTTTATCCCAATCCCCAAAACACATTGTCTATCTGGAATGGCCATTTAGTTTGCTTAAACTTTTGCCAAGAATCAGCTTATGATATCAAACAAATAACTCATTGCGCAATGCTACTCGGTAGGATTGGATTAAGGTTTTTTTAGCCTATTAAATGAGGCTTATAAGACCGGTCTAATTGGATTTGGGCAGGCAGATGAGCTAAAAATTAATTAAATTTAAATGTTAAAATTTAATATTAAAGAAAAAGTAAAAACTAAAAAAGACTATTAACATAATTTTCATTCATCAACCCTAGATTGCTCATTTGTCCTTCCGTATCAACTAAAATTTAGATTTTTAATGTAGTGTGACTAAATTAATTTATTTTTGCTTAATTAATAACGAACTAAGAAATTTTTAAGTGGCCAATAATAATTATTTTTCAAAGAAAAATATTATTTTAAGTGACTAATGATCAATTTAGATTACTTTATTATATTATTAACAATAAACTACTTTTCAGTATAGAAGAGAATCATTTTTAATACCACGAAAAAAATTAACAACACTTGTAAATTTCATATATATTAAAATAATTTATGGACTATAATGATGAAATAAGCAAATGGTGTTAAACCTAAATTAAAAGACACGGCTTATAAACTTAATGAGGCAATTCACGATCCTGGGGAAGTTGAAAAAAAAGTAATAAAAAGATACTCATCTAATGTTGAAAAAAAAAAAAAGAAAAGCTAGAGTTATCTAGAATTTGCATTTTAATTACAAAATTCTTTGTCTATCAAGCTTCTCGTATGCTCTAAGCATATAGAAGTTGTTCATTTTAGAAAAAAGGTGAAGAGCCAACCAAACTCTAGCCCGCAACCCTCTTAGGACTGGGTTGGGCAGGCTATTTTAAGATCCATTCTAATGGCAGGCCGGCCCATCCTAGCCCATCCTATTTAAAAGCCCATGAAGCTTCGGCTGGCTCGACCTATTTTGACAGCTCTATATATTATCACCTTTTGAACCAAAAAGAATAAAGTTTTTTTTTAATTTCTGATTCTATCTCTACGAACAAATTGAAATGAAACACCACCATGAAATTGTCTATTGATTCATCAGCATAAATAAGTCAATAATTGTGTATTTCGTTTTACCATAATTCTTTTGTACTAACATGAAGAAAGGGCTAACAAATTCATGTAATCTTACCTCTAATTGTATCTCAGGGGTTCGTTGTTTTCGATTTTATTTTATACAAGTGTGATATTGACATCTGCGACATTTGCAACCGCAATATACAATCTTATCCCAGCAATGACTTTTGTCATAGCAGTCCTTCTCAGGTAGATATTCTGCATAATTCTTACGTTATTCTTAAATATTGGAGGAAGGAAAATGGTGTGGGAAACAAACGAAGTACTCATGCATCAATGACAAATATTTACTTATAACTGATGTTATTTACCATAGTTAAAGTGATAGACATGTACATGCCATCTTTTCATCTTTTCATACATGCCATAATTACATGCTAACTCATCTAAAATTGATTATATTATTGAACTAAGGTTGAGATTATTTCTATTATATTTTAGGGGCAAGGTGATAAAACTTGAGAATACCATTTAGTGGTATCATATAATTATGAAAAACTAGGCGAAACCCTTTCTTAGTTATCATGTCCGATTTTGACGACCACAATACCAGTATACTATATTCCTACTTTTCACGAAAAGTTCTTTTTAATTTCAAAATCTTTAATAATTTTAGTCAGCTTGCAAATAAGATAACTCAGAGAATATGTCATTAACACAGATTTTTTTGTTCTAATGTTCGTAGGTTCGAGAATTTATCATTCGATAAAGCAAGTGGCAAAGCTAAAGTGATGGGGACAATTATATGTATTGGTGGAGCAATGGTATTGACATTATACAAAGGTTTAGAGGTGCATATGTGGCCTATCAAAATTGATTTGTTACATCATTCTAATGAAGCAACGTCACACAAGAAATTACCTGCCACTTTTGCTTTGGGAATTGTACTCGCCATAACCTCTTGCATTTGTTATTCACTTTGGATAGTATTACTGGTACGTATATAATTCCTCTACTCTGTTCTTTTCGCTTTTCTTTTTCTATTAAATTGAGATTTATAAACTTTTCTTGGGGCATTTGCTGCCATAATATACATTGCATACATAGTTAATTACTTCCGTCAGAACATTTAAAGAGAATTATTTAGTGCAACTTATACCAGTTAGAGAACACACTAGATTTTATTCCAAAGGATAAGCAAGCAAAGTAAATTAGTTATGATATTCCGAGTAAAGTATGTATACAAAAGTAAGGGTGTCAACTGAGCATGTTGGCGAAATTTGGGCCAAATTGAGTCACAACCTGTCGAAAAATTGGTTGGGTTAAGATTAATCGGGGGTCAATTTGGGCTAAACAGTGAGTCATAATTCAACCCGTTCAGTTCAGAATCTTTGTTTGTTTGTATATTTCTTTTAAATTTATAATTTATTTAATTACCAAATCAAACTAACAAACCTATCTGTTTTTCTTTCTTTTTATGTTATATATATATATATATATATATATATATATATATTCTAAGTAGTCTTGTTGAATCAATAATGTTCAATACGTTGGAGTCCTTAAAGTTTCAAGTAGGGGAGATTGGAGAACTAATTGTCCTTTTTTTTCCAATAGGCAAAGGTGAGTAAAAACTACCCATGCCACTACTCAAGCACAGCGTTGATGAGCTTAATGGGATCTATTCAGTCAGTCATATTTGCATTATGCTTCGACAGAGAAAGTGCTCAATGGAAACTTGGTTGGGACAGAAGATTATTCGTTGTTGTCTATCTTGTAAGATGAGAATACACTACTTATAAATTAATTAATGTAAATAAGTTATCGGATTCATTGTTTACTTTTTTTAACCGGTATACATAGATTATACACTATTATACATGTATTATATAGTAATAAAAGTTGTCTCTGTATGACCTATAGGTCACGGGGTAGAGCCGTAGAAGCAGCCATTAATGATTGCATTAGGGTTAGGTTGTCTACATTACACCTCTTGGGAATAACCCTTTCCCAGACCCTGCGTGAATCGAATGCCTTGTGCACCGGGCTTCTCTTCTTCTTTTTTTATATATATATACATGTATTATACATTTGCAGACTATTTTTAATTTAAGTGGTTGAGCGAGCGACTATTTTAGATCAATTTTTCTATATTTTTTATATATAATAATACTATAGTTGCTAATCTATAGTGTTGTTTATGCAGGGAACATTAGGGTCTGGAATTGTGGTAATTTTGATGACATGGTGCTCTCAGAAAAGAGGCCCTCTATTTGTCTCTGTCTTCAACCCTTTAATCCTTCTTTTTGTGGCACTGGCTAGTTCTTTACTGCTTGATGAAACCTTGTATCTTGGAAGGTATACTTAAACTGTTTTCTTTTTCTCCTATTATAAAAGTTTGATCCTTTTGAATTGTAGCTAATCATTATTAAGCTAGAAAACCCAGGAAAGTGCACAAACAAAAATTATTAAGGCTGCTATATAGGGATTAGTCAATATTTATTTTGTTCTGAAAATTTGAACTAAAAATCTTATTGTCGGGATAATTCAAGACATTTGTATCCCAAAAAATTGAACGTAGTCATTTAAAGTGGCTACCTAGTGTCATTTTCACTCAGAAAAACAGATGTTGGAACTCTTGAAACTTTTGATATCTGTTCTTATTGGGCTAACTTGTTGGATATGGACAGTGTATTAGGTGGATTTCTTATAATAATGGGCTTATATGTGGTGCTATGGGGAAAAGGAAAAGACATGAAAGCGTCAAGGTTTATATTATCCAAGGAAGCTTCCCAAAAAAATGATTTAGAAGCTCCTCAAGATCAAGGTAACATTAACTTTTAGCACTCTACCTTAGTTTTGTTTAATTCTCTTATCTTTAAATGTTTGGTGAACAATTAGGCGAATTGGCATTTGGCACTCGACCTGCTATGTAATTGAGTCAACAGTTTTCTATTCAAGTTTAATTTTTGTGCTAATCTTCTAATTCTTGTTAACGAGAAACTAATTAATATTATTTTTGCTTAAGCATAGGGGGACAACTTACTGGCTCTTCTGCAACAATAAAGCAAGGCACGCCCCAATAGGAGTTAAAAAGTGTTTCTTGGCTGTTTTTCCACAAAATTAGGAGTGGCAACACCATTCAAATGAAGAAAGGAAGTCTAGTTTTGTCATTTCATATGAATGTGGAACTGTCAATATATTACGTAGCCACCTTATACGATAATTGTAAGATGTAATGCAATACCCATTAATGGGCATTCGGCAATAGTAGACATAATGATCATTGATAAGCCTTCCAACATTATAGTGCAGTTAACTTGTACATTATCAACCACTTTCAAGCACCAGTTTGCTCAATCGTAAAATTATTGATAGATAAAAATTTAAGTTTTATGCACTAATATGGTAAAAAAAATTACTTGGTATGGTTGAAATTTTTTTGGTATTCTTGGTGGAAAAAAAAAAGAGTTGGAAAAGAAATGTAAGAATAGAAGGACAAAAGGTTATTTGTCTTGCATATAAAACAAAAGAAGCTTGTTTTTGCACAACTTTTTAAAATGGGGACACAAAATGAATATAAATCCCGAGGAGGACACTCCGTAAATTTCTGTGAAAGAAGGGGATATATGGAGGGTTATCCATGGAAACCAAAATAATTATCCTGATTCTATTCATATAAAATAATTACGCGACCCTACTTATATAACTTTTCGGTATATATGTATATTATTATAATATATTGTTGCAGTGTATACTCCATTATAGTATACTTTTACAGTATATTATGATACAATAGTTGTATACTATTGGGTAACTGCATTTTAATTTAAATTTCTACTGAAAATTGCATACTACTATAGTATATTCTTTCGGTATATATGTATACTATTATAGTATATTATTGCAATATACTGTATACTCTTACAATATGATACTGTAGTGATATATTGTTGGGTAAATGTGTATTTATTAAAGTTTCAGGTGAAATATTACATATTATTATAATATATTGTGTTGGTAGCTTTTTTATTTTAAAAAATCTTATTTTAATTTCGTTTTTTCCTTGTCATTAGATCGTGTATCATATGATAAGTCTTAGTAAAATAATCTTCAGAGTTAGTTAATCATAGTATGTGGTCAGGGACGGATATAGCTTTTCGGATACGATTTCAACTAAACTTATAATTTCCGACACATAGTATGAATTTATATGTAAAAAGCTATTAAAATCTCAACAAGCAATAGATTTGAACCCATAATTTTAACTGTATAATGAGTTCAACGCAATCTTAAAGTTGAACCCATTCAATTTAAATTCTGGATCCACCTCTGTATATGGTTGAAGAGTTAACTTATCCATGGAGTTCATTAACGAGACGTTTTTGGATCAAGGGATCTTGATCTATAAATGCATGAAAAGAAGTACAACGAAGCTCTTGAAGCCTTCAAACAAAAGCACATATGATGAGGAGATAAATAACCTGCAAGTAAAAAAAATAGAAGAGGGAAAACACAAAAAGACAGAAAGTGATTAATGGGAGTAACGGAAAGTCAGGGAAAATTTAGGTTAAATAGGAAAAAATAGGAGAGAGAAAACACAAAAAGACGGAGAGTAATTAATGAGGAAAAAAAAATGTAACAGTAAAGTCAGGATAAATATTTTGGATTGCATGAATATACTATGTAAAAGGTTTCGAGTGAATAATTAGTTTGGCCCAAATGGACATTTTGTTTTGATTTCCAAGAAAAAGGTAACAAAAGAAACTTCAAAGCTCAAACAAGCAGTCTTTATGATGAGCTTGTCCATTTATTTTAAGTCCAACCCATAGCCCTTGTCCCCTGATATCATTTATGATGTGCAATTCTAGGAAGTTCACAAATGACTTTGGAGCTGATCTTTAACTTTTGACCTTAGGGGCATCTCACCTGATCAAATATACAGAATTTTAAGTTTATAGTAAGTGCATAACCTTTGACTTTTGATGTTAAAGGTTTATTCATTGGTAAGATAACTTACCCTAAAAGCTAAAAGTTAAAGACCACCCCTTATGGTGTCCTATTTCTGACGATTTCATATGCTCTCTGTTGATTTGTGCAATTTTTTTATTTTGATTAGATAATAATTTCATGGATGTCCCTTCAAGTATATTTTTTGACAATAGAGCAATTTTAGCTTGAGACATTATATTCACTTCCTTTTTTTTTCTTAATAATCAAATTAAATTCAATGATAAAATATCTACCGAAGGGCCCTTGTTGCTTAAAAAAAAAAATTCAAAGGGCCCTAGTAGCCGTGGTACTTATTAGATGCTAATTTTTCAAAAATGTTAAAACTCCCCTTCATATTTCAAGTATGAATAAGAACGAAAAAGGTCCAAGTGTGCTCATCTACTATCAGAAATTAGTTATAAGTAGCCTCATTATATTATTGGAAGGTTTTTGCCCTCGACGTTACCTTTTTTAATAAATTTACCCCTCCATCTAACGGATCCATTCTCCATATACCATGCATGTGGCTGTAATTGTGTAGGCAATATGATTGTTATATGCAACTAACTATTGGTCAAAAATGACTTTCTATGTATGATAAAGAAAATATTACATAAAAAGAATACAGCGAAAATTAAACTCACACTTATTTAGTGATAAGTTTCCGCTAGTATTACTAAACTAAAAGCATTTATGTGAAAATGACTTAAGTTTACCCTTTTTGTTTATCTCTCATATCTCTTCAAGGCATGCCTAAGTATATGGGAGAATCTGATCAAATGAATTTAACATTTTCCTTTTATCTTAATTCAATTTCTCGCCTAATTCGAGTACGATAGAAAGAGACTCAAAAAGAAAAATTCCAATATGTATAATTACTTTTCTCTGCCTTTTCTCTCCTTCTAGTGAGAGAAGCTTGTACTTCCCTTCACAATCCACCAAATCAACCACACTTTTCAGAAGATGGCGATTGACCAAAAGGAAGATCTACTCAACAGGAGCACAAACTATCATAGAGAATCGACTGAAACAGTAAGCTTTCGAGGCAAAATACTCATAGACAACTGTTTTATCCTTATAGATAGCATTCAACATGATTTCACTCGCTTTAATCTAGAAGATGAGCACGACAATCCAACCCAATACCCTCACTTTATTCCAATCACTTCATCCGAAAAAAACAGATTATACGCACCTTGGCAACAAGCAGTTATTACTAAATTAGTTGGCAAAAGAGTAGGGTTTATGTTTCTTAGAAACAAACTCAAATCACTCTGAAACCTAAATGAGGATCTATATGTGATAGATCTTGGAGATGACTACTACCTCATCAAATTCACCAACATTGAGAATTATGTCAAAGTCATGCATCAAGGTCCTTGGTTCATAGGATCATAATTTCTCTCAGTCAGGAAATGGGAATCTAAATTCAACCCCACACAAGACCCAATTTCCTTCTCCACAATATGGATCCGACCACCAAAACTACCAACGAAATAGTACGATTCTATAAAAAATTGGTTGTCAAATTGGTTCAATCCTAAAAATTGATAGCTGCACAAGGAACACAAGCAGTGGAAGATATGCCAGATTATGCATATTGGTACAATTGAAAAAATCAATGCCTGAGGACTTACTCATTGGCAAACATCTTCAAAAAATACATTATGAGAGCACAACACCTCTATGCCAGAGTTGTGGATGCTTGGGACATACACTCTACCACTATATAAAACCCGGCAACATGGACCCAGGTACGACTACTAACCCTACTGAAAATAAAAAAAGAAAAAAAGGAAGAAGAAAAAGAAAAGGAAAAAAAAAAGAAAATCCAAAAAATAAAAGAAAAAGACCAGTCCAAAAAAGAAAAGAAAAAGTAGATAAAGGGAAAACCATCTCAAGATGGACCTTGGACTACTGTAGTCTTTCCAAAAAATACTAGGAAACCAAATATCACTCCATCTCCCAAAACTAATATTCCATCACCACCCATTAAAAATAGTTTCTTAAGTTTAGACAACAATGGTACAGACATAGTAGTAACTAATTTGACCAACTCAGAAAACATGGCAAACATATCATCCACATACAAACTTAACATATCCTACACCTGATAAAAACGTGGAGTTATCCATTTCACAACTCAAATCAAATAAAATCGGTACTTCACAATCTCCCCAATAGGAAATAAAATATACTCAATCCAAAAGTACAAACCTATTACCTAATAAAACTACCAAACACCTTACTCCGACACCTCCTTCCCCAAGTAAATCCATTCAATCACGTTTGAAACATCACCCAAGTCCTCAAACAGTCCACGTCAACAAATAATTCCATTGGCCAAAACCCAATACTCCCCAACAAACTTAGTTACTCCAACCAAATCGGATGTTCCCCCAAAGGGCACTATAAATGCCTTTATTTTTACTTTAAATTATAAAACAAAGGAGATCCCATTACTCAAAATAATTGACTCTAAAGATACTACCCCTATTCATACATTATCTCCTACATTCATTGCACCCCCATGTGAAAAACCTAATGACCTTCTAGGGAAAAGACATATGAAAGCCAAAAGCCAAAAGCCAAACCAAAAATAATACCCATCTGCAAAAAAAATAACTCCGCTTCAGTAAACCCATTACCAGCTTCTGCTTCCCCGTCACGGCAAATATTACACACCTGCAATCACAAAACAAAAATGCCTCGCAACCGTCGCTATTCTTAGAACCAGCCACCCCGCCACATGAGCCCACAACCATATCCTCCAACAACAAACCCACCCACTTTTGCTCTATACACACTACCTCTAACCCCATGCATGTTCTAGCTAGCTTCTCTGCCGCTAAGAATAACACGATTACCCCGTACCAAGCTCCACTCCACTCCCTTAACTACTATCCATTATAGGGAAATCAACTAATGGAGTCCTCAATTCTACCAACCATGAACAACTGGAATGGCCAAAACTTGATCCACATAACTCCACCTCTGACTCCAGACGTTCAGCCATACCCTATGAACGCACCGGAGATGCTTCAAGCTTACCAGAACTTAGTTTACAATCACACAGTTTAGGAGGAACTACTGTCCTTGGGTAACATGCTGCTGGCGTCGAGCAATCAAGCATCCTAACAGAACTACAACTTGCACTCATTTCCACTAAGCAACTTTGCAAACTTCCCTTCAAAACTGAACCATGACCGTGCACATGTAAATCTCAATCTCACACGACGCACTGCATCTATCATACCATCATATGTAAACACGAGAACCACATTATCGACCCTAATTCACAAGCAGGTTACATACTCGATTAGTTAGAAACCTTCCACCTGATCATATTCAGGAGAAAATCACAACGCACACAAACTCCCCATGCTTGTAAAAAATATCCACCCCAAGCAATGGTAGAAATCATCGAGAACTCTACGAGACCCATTGGTACATAATCAAGCCATCAGAACTGAATTTCTCAAACTCAACCAAGTCACGCAGGTCGCCAAGCCCAAGAGTATTTCCACAAAACACATGTGGAGACTCACCACATCATAAGAACCAAAAGAACCGATTATACCCATTACCATGTTGTCCCAATCTACCACCAAACAATCCTATTTCTCCGAGTTTCTTTTGAATTGCCTTCAAGTTGACACTTCTTCTTGCCAGTATACCGTGATCCTTACCCAATGCTCACCACAAGAGATCCTAGCATAAAACCACGTCGTCCTAAAGACCAAAAGCCGCTACATTCCTTCTAGAGCACCCAAAAAGTACCATAACCAAGACACCCACTGTGAGAAGACCTTCTGTAAATTTAAAGTTGTTCCTTTTACCTTTCAGATATTGAAATATAGAATCCATAGTGTTACGGAAATACCGTAAGTCCCGGCATCATCCAGTGCAAATCTCAAATCTTAGCCATATACAAATTCGAAAAAATTCTTAATTGCCACATATAAATCTTGAATCTATTAGATACTTCTCGAGAGTCATCCACTCTGCTCAAATCTTAATTGCACCGCCCAAACGAGCCGAACGACCTGTGCCTCATTAGCACAATAACACCCAAAGAAGTAATTCACACCTCTAAGCAACCGAGTGAATTCCTTTTTTTTTTTTGGTACATTACATCTATCACGAACACCAACCCTAGACCATTTCCAAGACTTCCATATATCCATAAGGTGTTATACATCATGCATCCAGAAATTCCTTACTCAAGTCATCCGCATAACTAACCTCTGCAAGTCATAACCGATCCACAAATGTGTCTCAAACCAAAACCAATACAACACATAACCATGCAATCAAATCGCCGATGGTAGATTCTCCCACTTGGTTCAAGGCCATAGAATAAAATATATGATAACTCATAATACCCATACTCTATTATTGCCATAATCCCGCAGTGAGATTCAACTAAATTCTTCATAAGCTCCTGCAACACAACCCATAAAATGCCTCAAATCATCTGCTAAGCTCGGATTCATCCTCGTGACAGTCAGGTCAACTTTCACAACTGATCCAACCTCAAATCGCAACATATATAACCCACTGGTAGAAAGAAACTCCCCATACAACATCATAAGGATCACACATCCGTAGATTACCCCGCATGTGATAACCCACATACTTAGCCTCTAACTGACATCTCTCTATGCCTTTTCATAGCTGCAATTGATATGCAATCACTTAATCTTCCTCAGTCTGAACTCATTCACAAGACATGCGAATCTACTTTGTTCCACAAATAAACGACATGAAAGTTCCCTCAACATGATCATAACTCGAGACTGTACAACACATCAGGACAAAATTCAAGCATCAAATAGTCCTTTTCACATCCCAAGCAAAATCTTCTCGCCACATCCAAACCATCTGAACGCATACCGCAATCACGTCATACTCATCACATAGCCATCCAATTACTCACCGAGCCATAAATTCCACTCCTAGGGACGCTACTTGACATATAAGTCCAAAAGCACATGCTCACACAACTGAAAATACCGAACCTAAGCTACGTTCTAAACCTAGTCTCAAGTCCTCTAGACTGGCCCATCATCAAATCACAGAAAACGCATCTCACACCTCATCCATGGAATCCATAAGCCGTCGATGCACAGCTGATACCGGGCGCTCACATACGCATATGAGTGAGTAGGAGGAATTCAAAGAAATAACGCTTCAAGCTGAATCAACGATGCACGATAAGGAGAGAAAGATGGGAAGTTTATCCTAAATGCCATATAGCCTCTCGAAGATAGGTATGGACGTCATCATACTGATCCGCAAGACTCTACTTGACACTTGCTCATGACTAGTAGGACATATGAACCTAGAGCTCTGATACCAACTTGTCACGACCCAAAAATCCAACTAGTCATGATGGCACCTAACCCAACACGTTAAGTAAGCCAATGAAATAATAATCCAATTCAAAATGAGATTTACCAGAAAAATAAATGATGAAATAACTTAACTCTCCCAAGGATCGATAGTACAAATCATGAGCTTCTAAGACTTAGAGTTTACAAAGCTAGAATGAAATAAATACATCATATGTTCGAAATATACATAAACAGATTTAGAAATCTAAAGCTACCAAAAACAAGAGGCAGTTATAACCAGTACGCAAGTACATTTTCAATGCCAGCTCCCATCTTACACAGCAACATCAACTCAAAAATCTGCACGCAAGGTGCAGAAGTGCAGTATGAGTACAACCGACCACATGTAATCAATAAGTAACAAAACTAACCTTAGGCTAAAAACAGTGACGGGCTCGAAAAAAAACGGTCGGAGTCCAACACTAATAGCCGAAAACAACTCGTAACAATATAATAAAAGCAGTACATGTAATAATACAAAAGATCTCATGCTCAGCTCGTTCACGGTTACAGAAGAATAGACATGCTTTTCAGGTTCTCAAAACCCAAATCATTCACCAGAATTACCAAAATATGAGTACATAATAAAACTTATGATTTTTCCCAAACTTTCAACAACAAATAAGATATTTCATTATCAGATAGCACGAGAAAAGTACATCTCTATGTCTACATGTCAATATGCATGTCAAGTCGTCATTTATCATATACCGTCTAGCATGAAGGATATACATGCCATTGCCTACATGTCAATATACATGTCAAATCATGAATGTCACAACACTGTGTAGAATGAGAAAAAATGCATCTCTATGCCTACAATGCAAATATGTATGTCAAATGAATGATTTCACGGTGATGATCCTAGATGCTCATACTCTTAGTGTACTCAATCTGCTTGTCTCAAACTCCCACTCATAACACATAATTGCTCAGCACTGTATGATATCTGCACTCACTGCTGGCATGTCAGACTCCGAAGGGACAGATCCTGCCCAAGCGCTAATAAAAAGCCAATATAGCTTGTTACGGCGTGCAACCTGATCCCATAAATAGCTAATAAGGCTTGCTGCAGCGTGTAGCCCGATCCCACAAATAGCAAATAAGGCATGTTGCGGCGTGCAGCCTTATCCCATAATAACACTCACAACATGGCTCTTAGGGCCACCTTCGTCATCAATCTCCTGAGTCTCAAAGGCTCAAAATCCCGTGCCACTCAGCCCAAACAATGATAACATGTAATGTAACAATGAATGATGAACAGAGACTGAGATATGATGAGCAAATAAAGAATCATGACTGAGTATACAATTACAGTTAGAGTAGATAACTCAAAACAACATAATGGCCTCATTAGCTCTCAACCGAATAAGGCACATAGCTTAAACATGATTTTTAACATGATTCACAAGTCATATAATCAACAAGTAGGGAGAACATGGATGTAATAAGATATAACAGCAAAACAAGTTTGGTCACAGTCTAATAGTCAACTAGAATATGATTTCCCTAGCGCACGCCCACACGCTCGTCACGTAGCATGTGCGTCACCTCAATGTATCTCGTATAACAAAGTCCTGAGGGTTAAATACCCTCAAATTCAAGTATAGATATATTACTTACCTCGAAGAACAAGCCAAATCCAATACCGAGCAAGCCAAATAATACTCTAGAAATGCCATCCTACGCGTAACAACCTCTGAACGGCTCGAAACTAACCAAAAGCAACTCAAATACATCAAATAATGCCTAAGGAAACAATCCCAAATGATAAAGGTCGAATCTTTACACATTTACTCAAAGTCAAACTCGGGCCCGCACCTCGGAACCCGATAAAACTCACAAAATCCGATAACTCATCCAATTACGAGTCCAACCAAACTTATTTCACTCAAATCTGACTCCGAATCGATGTTCAAAATTCAAAAATTTACTTTAGGAAAGTTTAGACAAAAACCCCCAATTTCTCTTTTAAA
The DNA here is from genome assembly GCA_002018475.1 of Nicotiana obtusifolia. Lineage (NCBI taxonomy): Eukaryota > Viridiplantae > Streptophyta > Magnoliopsida > Solanales > Solanaceae > Nicotiana > Nicotiana obtusifolia. The sequence continues at coordinate 143,418 of MCJB01009023.1, forward strand.
ATCATCAACCAAATACCAAAAACAAAGATGGAATCACGGAATATAATCAAAACCGAGTTGAGAACACTTACCCCATTCCATGTGGTAAAAATCGCCTCCAAGATCGTCCAAATTCGGTCTCCATAGCTCAAAATATGATAAAATGACTCAAAGTCCGAAAATAGAGTACTTATATGTACTGCCCAGGTGATCTATTCGCGAACGTGGAACAATCCTCACGTTTGTGATGAACAAAATTACACTGCCTCAATTAACTCTACGCATTCGCGGCATAAGCCTCGCGAACGCGATGCACATAGCTGGCAGACCTACGCGAACGCAGAAAGAACATCGCGAACGCGAAGAGGAAAATATCAACCTACCCAGCTCAGCCCAACACAACGCGAACGCATAGGAGCAGACGCGAATTGGATTGGGTTGGAATACTCTCTTAGAACACTTATAAATGGTCCTCTCATGGAACCAGATATAAATAAAACTGTTCAAAGCATCCTTATCAATAATAAGTGGGATCTCTCACAACGTTCCATCGTCATTCCTGCTAATATTATCCGGCAAATTAATAATACCTACATTAAAGAATCAGAACCCAAAATGATTCCTTTTTTTTTTTTTGGAAATACACAACCACATGTTTATTCTCTACGAAATCCGCCTACCACTTGTATTTAGAAAACTCAAAAAATATTTCGCTCACAAAATCTTCCTCCCATCAATGGGTTTGGAAGACCCATGCTTTAAATAAAATAAATTTCTTTTTGTAGTTACTCTTCAATAATAAATTACCTACAACGGATAACTTGTTCAGTCGAAGCATTCTTCATCAAAAAACATATGCTTCATGCCCAAACTTTACTGAAACACTTGCTCACCTATTCCTAACATGCCCAAGAGCAAAACCTCTATGTGATCAATTCAACATACATATTCCACCAGATCAATTGGAACTACAATTCAAAACCTTTGTACAACACCTAATCAATGCCTAGTACCTGCTAACAAAAATCCTTCATTAACCATCATAACTCCTGTTATCCTCTGGTCCATCTGGAAAAATAGAAACCAGAATATTTTCCTTAACTTTTCAAGCTATGGAGTACCTCCACCTTGTTCACAATCACCTTACTCCAAATGCACGTCAAAAGAAAATAATACGGTGGCAACCACCACCAAATGGGTTCTTCAAACTAAATACAGACGGTGCTTATGATGACAAAAGTAAGGCAGGCGAGGGTGATGGACTTATACGAAACCCCAATAGAGATTGGATCATTGGCTTTGCAAATTACAACTATGCATACTCTGCCATTCATATGGAAATTCTGGCCTTATATAATGGTCTAAGGCTGGCACTCAGTAAGAGCTTAGTTCCACTTATTATGGAAACTGACTCACGGGTAATGAATCAACTATTATCGTCTAACAATCTAGCTTTCTCACACATGTTAATGGATTGCAGGCAACTAATGGAGAAGCTAGGTAACTCACAGGTGTGCCACATCTTTAGGGAAGCAAATGTTGCAGCAGACAAGCTGGCCTGCTATGGAAAGCCAGAGATCCAGCGATGGAAAACAATGCTTTGACTTTTGTATACCCACCACCCTTTATCCTTAATGAACTCAAGGAAGACCTCTATGGAATTGAGACTATATGTTCAGTTACCATCATGTAATAACTTCCGTTTGTGTTATTCAATAAAAGCGTCTTTTCTTAGAAAAAAAAAACTGCAACATTTGACACGATGGTGAGCATTAAACAATTTGATTTGGGGGTTTGGGAGGGGGGGG
>MCJB01009023.1:145224-161258 GCA_002018475.1 Nicotiana obtusifolia
TGGGGGGGGGGGGGGGGGAGAATAGTGTAGATGTATTATACAACATATTTTAAGAAAATAACTTACTTGAACTTGATATGTGCATCAAACCATGTTAATATTAGCAATAGATAGAGCTAAGAGCATAAACAAAAGGTGCTCGGCAATAATATTTGCACTTAGTAGTTTATGAATTAAAAAGAATCAAACGCAGAGGAGGAAACAAAGAGCTCACACCACAAAATAGCAAAAATTATTAAAATTTTCCGAAAGGACGTGTCATGTTTAAATGAAAATTCCAAATGTCAAAGCAGACTTACTTTGTTATTTTGCTGCATAAAAGTAAATTGAACTGATTTTCAGTATGAAATTAAGGCCAAAGCCAATAAGTAGAAAAGAAATGTATAAAATCAATTTTATCGCCAAATTCATTGTTTAGATTTTAGAATTTTAAAAAGAGCAAAAACATATTCTTACAACTCTATCTTAAAAACGCAAGGCTATAAGGCCATAGATCTGTAAATAAAAAGAGATTCTATAAATGAATGAATCATGTGGCCAGCACTTTTTATAGAGTTGTGCTGGTCAAAAAAAGGAAGCTACAACAAATTATATAAAATTACTGGTCACAATTAAATAAGAATGTGTGTAGCACAGTATCTTGTTTAGTGGACTACTTGGAAATCCAAGACTCGGAGGAAGCCAAAATTAAGTCCAATAAAGTTTACATAACTTATCTATCAATAAAGTGAATAAAAATTATGAAAAATCATAATTCAAATATCAACATAACATAGTTAAATATTAAATAATTTTGGCAAAATAATTTACGATCACCTAAACTTGTACCCATTTATCTTTTCCGTATATAAACTTATAAACTATTAGTAAACACCTCTCACGTCACATTTTTAGCTGCCACATCTTCAAATATTTTTAATTGTGAACCCTACTTCTCTAGTAAACCCCCTTCTTTTTCGCCATTTTTATCGTCTTTACTCATTGTCATCAATGGCCACCACAACGGCAGAAACAGACCTGGAAAATTCTAAAACAGACCTGGCATATTAAAAATATGAAATCCACAATCAAAAGCACCTAGATTTCACATTCATACTACCACAAGCAAAATCAGCATCAATGCACTAAGTTCGTCCTGAGAATCATCACCTTCAAACCACCGGAAAAAATGCAAAGTCACCGGCAAATGAACTCACATTCCTTTCTTTTCTTTTCCGAAATTCCCCATCTGAAACCACCCAAAGACCAGATCTAAAAAGAGAAATGCTAGCGGAAAAGCTTTTGCTGGTTGTCTTCTTTGATTCGAAAATTCAGACCCAGTAAACAAGAAAACCAAATCCTTACTATCGGTCCGGCCAATTGCCAATTCTTAAAAAGTCAACTTTTTTTCTCCGGCAACATCTCCGACGATTTCCGTTTGCCAACTTCTAGTTGTGATTATCTTTTCTATCTTTCTTCATCCCTCTTTAGATTCTTAAACTCAAAGAAGAATCCCTAAATTCTTTTTCAAGTAAAAGGAATAAAGAGAGGCATGGAGAGCAAAGCTGGGGGGTGCGGACGAGAAGAAGGGTAGATGGGTGGGCGGAAGTGTTGGGTTTTTCTTTTTCTTTTTTGTTTTTAAAAGATACCTTTTCCATCAAAATATCATTTTCACGCGCCTTTCAAGTGTGGTTTGCACACAGTTTAGCCATGCTCTGTTACCTCCACATAAACATGGTTAACTGTCAAAATGATTTATTATATAAATTAAAATATTTAAATGAAAAAATTATAATTTTATATATCGAGATGACAAATGAATGTAATTTTAGATGGCCCTTAGATCATTCCGTCAATAATTTTTTCTTATTTATCTAATTCTTAGTGACAAATTGCTTGATTCTATGCCGATAAAAAATAGCAGTATTTAATGAAATAGTTGTGATAATCAGCTAAATAACCAGACACCACAGTTTTCAATAAAATAAAAATATTAATCGGAAAAAACAACAAATCCGAGTAAGAGCTATGCCAAACATTACCACAAGGACAAGATAGACATCTCTTGGCAAAACCACACTCTTTATTTCTTTACTTCGTCTTCTTCCCAAACGACCTAAATAAAAAAGACCAGAACCTTATACCCATTAATTGAACTCAATCTGATTAGTCCCATGGCCACAAAACTTGTAGTAAAGCCTCAAATCACAGTTTCATACCTGTCTCCTCCATTACCAAACTCCATTGAAATGCTGAGAACTCGAAGAAGTACTGTCTCAACCCCTAATAATAATAGTCCAAGATTAAACTTTAAGAAGATTTCAAGATTTGGGGATTGGTCATTTGCACAAAGGACCATTTCTCTAAACAAAGCTGCAGAACAACAGAATGTTGAGGTCTCAGAATCAGATTTCAGAGCTGATGCTTCCCAAATCAAGATTGAACTTTATGATGCACTTCAAGGTAATTGGTTCATTGACTTCTTTCTACTTTTAATCCCCCGGGCTGACCCACCCCTTATACAGTGGGGGCTGCAAGGTAATAGGGTGGGGAAGGTTGAGAAGGGGTTCTCTTGGTAGGAAAAATATTTTACTTTAATCGGAGAAAAATGAGTTCACGAGTAAAATGGTTTTCAAAATATTTAAGCCAATTAAATATGAAAAAATTGAAAAATATTTTCCTTCGTACCAAACAAACCCTATGAATGAAATTTACGATATCAGAATAACATGTTGTGTTTATATTAGTTTATGAATGTATTCATTTGCATTTATATTTGTTTGTTGAACATATTGTTTAGGAATTAATAGAGGAATATTTGGAACGTCATCTGACAAAAAAACTGAAATTGAAGAGTTGGTGAAGCAACTGGAGTCTCAAAATCCAACTCCTGAACCAACCTTATCTTTAGATAAGGTGATGTGGTATTGTGCCATGCCATAATAAATATTTTTTTTTAAAAACTCAAGTTGAATTCTATAAATTGCTGTACATTTGTGAGTGAAATAATAAATGATTTGGAACTCTTGGAATTGAATAGGTGGCTGGAAGTTGGAAGCTTATATACAGTACTATAAGCATTTTAGGATCAAAAAGAACAAAACTAGGATTGAGAGATTTTATTACACTGGGGGATTTATATCAGAATATTGATATCTCTGAGGTATGTTTTTTCATAAGATTCTTTGGACTTCTGTTTTTTTTAATTGCTTTTCTTATGGTTATATTTGGGAAAAAGTTCACGGGGAGTTATTTAGAGCAATTTGTTATTGGGTCATATATAAAGATAAAAGGAGTTATTTATTCTTTTTTATAATTTTATAGATAAAAACAATTTATTGCCACCCTTTCCTGAAAAAGTGTACTATAAAAAGTATTTAGGTTTTTTTCCATCTTAACTCTTTGTTGCTACCTAGAACATGATAAATTAAAGAGCAATGTTTAACAATTTTCTCATTTTTGAGAAATTTTACACTTTTCTGTATAACTATAAAATGAAATTTTGAAATTTGTTAGGAACAAATGGAGTATATAGTTAAGAAATTTGTATATCTGCAACATGATATATTACAGATTATTACCGTTTATTTGTAATTTTGTCATTTTGGACTAATTCAAAACATTTTAATGATGATAAATGAAGGGAAAAGCTGTGAATGTGATAAAGTTTAATGCCAGAGGATTAAGTTTATTGAGTGGAGAGCTAAGGATCGAAGCCATCTTCAAGATTGCATCCAAATCAGTTGAGATTTCTCTCCCTTTTTTCAGATACTCTTATTTTGTTAATTTCCTCTTTATGGTTTTTGATTTGATTTTTATCACTGTAGAGAGTTGATATTTTCTACAACAATTCTGCAATAACACCAGACCAGGTATGAATTGACAATGTTTCCGTAATTGCGAAAAGGTAATTCTAATTACTTTTCTAGGGTCAAATCAGAACTATCATTGTCCAAAATAACTACACAGAATTTTCTTTTAAAATTGAAAATTAGATGAAAAAACTACTTGCCTATAAAAGTGGTACTAGTATGTTGCTCCCAGTAGAACGGAGATGTGCACAAATAGTCGTTGTAATGACCAGACTAGCTGTTTTGAGTATTAAAGCCCCTATTCTCTTTTTTATGCTTTTCGCTTTTTTTTATTTTTATTTTAATATTTTGTGATTTGCGAAGATGGTTGGTTTGGTTTCGGAAAAGCTTGCTAAGTTTTATTTTTGAAAGCTTAAATTGTAGAGTAGAGTTAGGGCGATGAAAAAAGTATATGCACATTGTGTTTTATACCAAACAAATGAACACAAGACATATATATTGCATAATTAAGTAATAATGTGTTTTCCACTTTAATATACGACTCTTATGATTAATTGCTAGATTTGATGTAAACACTAGGAGTGGATTATCATCCACTAATAGCAAGTAGAAACATTTGTAAACTGAAATCCTCAGAATTTGTTAATTTTTGTGTAAGTTTTAAGTTTTAAAATTATTTTCATAAACTCAATTGTCGTGTCTTCTATCATCCTTCAAAAAAAAATTAGTGCAGTTATCCTTTCAAAAAAAAGGAAAATCATGACATATTTTGGACGGAGGAATTATACATTAAATTAGTTTACAAATATTTTATCCAGAAGAAAGAGGGGAAAATGCTACTAATAAATATTTATGCTTGAAATTGGAACAGCTGATGAACGTGTTTCAGAAGAACTACGATCTTCTTCTTGGCATCTTTAACCCTGAGGGCTGGCTTGAAATTACGTATCCTTTATTCGCTAAGTTTAAGCTCTTATTATAATTTATTTTCTATTATGTATTTTACGTTGCTAACTTAAAATGGTACATAGAGGAAAAATCTATTATCCTTAATCTGAAAAATGCAGATATGTTGATGAGAATTTGAGGATAGGCAGAGATAACAACGGCAACATTTTTGTTTTGGAGAGATCACAGGAGGATAAACCTTGAGAATTCATGATTTACATTAACCTAATTCTCCTCCCCTTTTTTCCCTTATTTATAATGTAAATTCCAATACACCCTTCCTACATATTATAGAAGAAATAATCCCACTTATAGATATGTTATCACAATAAAATGATACTCCTTTTGTTTCACAAGAATGGACTTTTTACTATTTGCGGGGTTAAATAAAAAAGATTTAATCATATTTTTTGCAAGTAGTTATTAAATATTTTGAATTATTAACTATTGCGACTTATAGTACTTTTTATATAGTTTAATATGTAAAATTTATTTCAAAAACTTTAAAAATTTATGTTAAAATTCATATTAAAAATTAGTTAATTTAACCCTCGTACTTTAAAAAGGTTTAAACAAATAGAAACGATAGGAGTAAGAGAGTCGTGCACGATTTCCTTAGTCCTAATGAGAAACGTTCTTAATCGGCCTGCAATTTTCCTAAAAATCAAAGTGAGTCTACTACTCTGTGGAGATATAGTTTTCTATTTGCAAGCCAAACAACTAAAATCTTTGAACATTATGATAAATGTTAATTAGCTGAGGTCAAAAGCCGTGTTGCACCTTAATTAAGTACTTTGTTTCATATCTTCTTTTATTTCTTTGTCTAATTGATTTCTTAAAGTATTGATCCATCTTCCGAAGGAGCGAGCCGCCGGCAACTTTTGTGAAGGAGCCAACTAAGATGCAAAATGATAAATTTGTAAGATAATTAATTCGCAGTCATAGTAGAGATTTATATACGGGTAAAACTGAAGTTAATGAGCACTTCATTTTCCGGTAGGGCGAACGAAGCAAGGATATGACTACAAGGAATCGGAATCGAAGTCAAGAGCCACTTGTATCAGGCCCGAGCAAAACACCTATCCTCGGAGCCATCGAGACCACGCCCCTCGGGTCCTGTTCGAGTTCCAAGACTTCTTAGAGCATTACCATATGACTGTGCACGATTAACAAATGACCGTGATATCCATGTCTACCGGATATCACGGCGTGAATCTCGACCCGTATCCAACAGCTAATAAGTGATTAGCGAAAAGGAAGATTTTTACCTTTCTAGAATTAAGCTTAGGGTAAAACTCCCCTACTATATAATGGGGAAGCTGATTATTCAATAAACACACTGTAACAGGTATACTAAGGCAATATACATCTATTTTCTCTGCTTCTAAAAGTTATTTAAAGTTCTTGATTTTACTCATAGTTCTTCATAAATGTTTGGCTCCTAACCGGAGGCAGGTTACTTGTTACGCTAATAATCAATCTTGGACTCAATATTACTTCTGGTTTGGCTGTTTATTCTATTTTTAATTTGCTTATCTAAACGTCATTACTTATATTGAATTAGTCCACATATTCTTAAAATCGCGTATAAATTCAATTGTTATCCATTTTTAATGATAAACAGTTTGGCGCCCACCGTGGGGCTAAGGATAATAGTGGTAATTTGATACAAATTTCCATAAGACACTCTGTTTTACGCTTGTTCATTGAGATTTTGATTTTAGGTCAACCTAAATGTTAAACTCTCAGTCTGCTCACTTGAACATTGATGCTGAATCTAGCCATCACGGCGAAAACAACAATATTATACCCAGCAACGAGGTGCCCCCTGTTGATCCCAACGGAGTCTCGGTTGTAGACCCAGCTGATGCCAACTCGCATGTGGCCATCGACACCAATCTGCCGACCGACCCTAAGAACAACATTCGCAGAGGAGCCCGACCAATGACTCGAGGTACGCTCGAAGGTGAAGGCGACGGGATCAATCTGCGGGTGATATTCGAAATATTGTAGGCCCAACAAGTGGCAATAGCATATTTGAAGAATCAGAGTTGCGTCCCCAGCAGAGTTGAGCCCCATCATCCCGGGAAAACACCTGAAAAAGTGAGCAAGCCACAGAAAGGTCGGGTGAAGCTAAGCCCGGGACCAACCCCGAAATAATAAAAATGCTCGAGGAACTGAGAAAGCGGGTGGAATTGGGGGAGAAGAAAATTAAGGCCAATGACAAAAATGTGGAGACCTATAACTTCAATATCGATCAAATCCCAGGAGCGCCCCCGATTGAACGGCCTGGATTCCAAGAAATTTGTCCAAAAGCCTTTCCCTCCGAGTGTGGCACCGAAGCCAATCCCGAAGAAGTTCCGCATGCCCGAAATCCCGAAGTATAATGGAACACAGATCCAAATAAGCGCGTGACTTCCTACACGTGTGCCATCAAGGGAAACGACTTAGAAGATGATGAAATCGAGTCGGTTTTACTAAAAAAGTTCGGGAAAACCCTGTCCAAAGGAGCAATGATATGGTATCACAACTTACCCCCAAATTCTATTGATTCATTTGCTGTGCTTGCGGACGCCTTTGTGAAAGCGTAAGCCGGGACCATCAAGGTCGAAACCAAAATATCGGACATTTTCAAGGTAGAACAAATAGATAACGAAATGCTTAGGGAATTTGTATCGAGGTTTCAAATAGAACGGATGGATCTGCCCCAGGTTGCGGATGATTGGGCCGTTTAGGCGTTCATGCAAGGACTTAACGCCCCGAAACTCTTTGGCTTCACAGTAGTTGAAACAGAATTTGATAGAGTACCCAACGGTAACTTAGAACGACGTCCATAACCGGTACCATTCAAAAATCAAAGTTAAGAACGATCAGCTCGGGGCCCCCTCTGGATCTTTTTATCCCATCAGAACTAATGACAAGCCTAAGAGAGTCGTCGATCATAAGCCAAGACCAAACAGAGACCGATATCAACCATATAGCGGGATCGAAGGGGCAATGGATCTGGGCGTAACCCCGCGAGAAATGAAAAGAGGAACAACCGAGGCCACAGTAGCCAGGGACTAATGAGCAAAAACGGCTTCGACAGGCCACTCGGGGCCATGGAGGCACCAAGGTTATCAGAATATAACTTCAATGTCAATGTTACCAATATCGTATCTGCCCTTGGACACATCAATGATACCAAGTGGCCCCGACCATTGCAGTCCGGCCCTACCCAGAGAGACCCTAACTTAATGTGTAAGTATTATGGCACTCATGGCCATAGAACCTATGACTACCGATAGTTAAGAGAAGAAGTGGCCCAATTATTCAATAACAGGCAACTCTAGGAATTTTTGAGTGATCGAGCTAAAAATCACTTCAGAAATAGGGACTTCAACAAACAGACCGAACAAGAGGAACCTCAACACGTCATCAACATGATCATTGGTGGAGTCGACATCCCCTAGGGACCAATACTAAAGCGCACCAAGGTGTTCATCACAAGGGAAAAATGAACTCGAGATTATATCCCCGAGGAACTGTTTTGTTCAACGATGAGGATGCCGAAGGCATTGTACAACCGCATAATGACGCACTGGTAATATCTGTACTTGTAAATAAATCTCGAGTTAACTGTGTGTTGATTGATCCAGGTGGCTCGGCCAATATCATCAGATCAAGGGTCGTAGAGCAGTTGGGTCAGCAAGACCAAATAGTGCCGGCACTCCAGGTTTTAAACGGGTTCAACATGGCACGCAAAACTACTAAAGGGAGATAACCCTACCGATGAACACCGTCGGGACCATTCAAGAAACAAAATTCTATATGATCGAGGGGGATATGAGATATAATGCCCTGTTCTGAAGACCGTGGATTCACAACATGAGGGCAGTACCATAGACACTACATCAGGCACTGAAGTTTCCCACACCGGGAGGAATCAAAACGGTTTACAGAGAGCAGCCGGCTGTCGGGCCCCATTTTCTCGCGAAGGTGGGTTTCGACGTGTGACAACTCTTTTTAGTGAGGTATTAAAAGAGAAGAGTCGCCACCTAAAGATTTTTAAGGTGCGTTGGGGCACCTATTTGCAAATAACTTTGTTTAACTAGTCTACATCACCAAAGATCGGGTAAGGTCTCAAATTACCTCAAAAAGAAGGGGTTAGACACTCTTCGAGGTCCACAACCGTGATTCCCGGCTGAAATATTAACTATGTGGATTAGATGATTAAGCTAGGTGATCAAACAAGCAAGGAAAGGTATAAAAGTTGAAGCCCTTACTATAACACATAAGAATAAATAATCGGTACAAATCATAAAGATTACAAGTGTACAACGGCATTGGTCTATGTTAAATGACTAAGTGTAAATAACAAACATATAAAGAAACGGGGGGTCCTAACTTTTTTTTCCTAAAGGATCACCCCTTACAACATAAATAATACTTCGCAACTCCCTTAACATGGGGGTTGCTCATATTATTCAGCGGGCACAGACTATCATCTCCTGCTACCCAATTATTACGTTGAAGTTGTTACTTAAGGCGTTCTAGTTCGATTCTAAACCGTATCCTATTCGTGCACTATCCGTCCCATACCTATAGTCCAGGAGGCTTTGGACCTACTATCAGATGGTTCTAAACTTTCCTTAGGCTGATCAAAATGATAAAACTAGGCGCACATTCAAAAATATGTAGGATTACATATAAGGGCAAACAAGTGGCTCAAGCTAGCCTCCACACATAGCAACAAAGGAACGCAAACAGATTTCAGATTGTGCAGTAGACAGTTTCAGCATTAAGTCATTCATGAGTCATTAAATCCTATAGACATAGCTTCTATGTGACTCTGATTTTAGCATTATACAAGCAGTGTTGCAGCTGGTAGACTAGTATATGCAGGTTGAAAAGCATCGCAAGTCCTATAGGCAGGATCTCTGATTGTTTGCGCAAAAAGGTAGTAAGACAGTTCGAAAACTTAAACTTACCAGCGTTTAAGTTTATAGACAGGCTCTCTAGGTGGGCGACAGTATCCTATCTGTGGGATTTCTAATAGTTGGAACTGATTTTGTATATTTTTGTCCTTATGGGCATGTCATCTAAGTGTGGTAAAGCGACAAAGTAACTAAGTAGTTGATTAGTTGATTAAAATCCTATAGGGATGATATCTAAAGGAGCAACGCACCAAAAGCAATAATTAATTGATCGATTAATTGAAATCCTATAGACATGGAATCTAGATGGGCAGTATGAACATGTGTTATTCATCCTATAGACATATTGTCTAAGTGTTGAAGGGTAGACATGGAAACAGTGTAGCAATTGCTTGAGTTCGACATGTTTTGAAAAGTTAGGTGAAGTGTGTGCATGATTCCTATAGACATGATTTCTGGTGATATGCAGAAATAAAGCAAGTTCAACAAAATAATACATAAAGCATGCAGACTCTATACGCATGTTTTCTACCCTTTCATGCAGATATTAGACTATCCCAGCCCCCTTTTATTAATCTCCCCATTATTCGTTATTACAAGTCATTATAACCCAAAGGGAATAATACAAACCAAATATGAATAATTATATAAGGAGACCACCATAGGCCTAACACAAAGTAACCTAGCGCTTTTCTGGGCCTTCAACATCTCCCTTTCACACGAGCAATAGACCCAAATTCCCAGCTCATAAGACCAGTATAGTAAATCTGAATCCAACAGCCAAGCCCAATAACATATATAACTAAATTCGAATTTCACCCCAATTAGATGTCAAACTCAAACACACAAGCGACAGACTATGCATTGAATTAATTAAACCGAGCAGGAAGCCCACACATTTAGTTATTAGGATTGTAGTACGAATTCACTAAGACATATAGACAAAGTCGTGTGGCATACTGGCAAAACACACAAAAGACGAGTTCATACTTGCATTTTTTACAAACTAAGTTAAGGTGACATGATTGAATAACATGAGATAGCATACTGATTTCAAGTGAAGTTTCAAACTAAAGCAAAACCAGAACTAGCTTAAAGCATTTTTAGACAGAAAGTTGAAGCATAAAAAAAAGTAGAGTCATAGTGGAGCACAACCTTCACCTGATATGCTAATCATGGAAGTCATACAGAACATATTCATAGTCGGGCAATTACTCAATTGGGCAGGGAAAACTTTAGCATGTTGAACATTAGCCATAACTCAATTCTTGAAGTAAGGCAAATAGGCATCAAATCCAGCAATAGTTGACCATATATAGGGGAACAATCTAGTTGTAAAGTTACTCTTAAAGGCTTAACCAGTACTGAAGAATACAAAGTTGGTCACCCAATAGAGCTATAAATTTCATGAGAACAAGTTGTAATGAGCAATAAGGTCCAAGAAAAGCAGCAAGTTAGGCATGAGTGATTCAGCAAGAGTTAGAATACACCATATACATGAGTTTGGATACATGGCAGTCCAGAACAAGGCAGAGAGGCAACCTCAAGATGGACGACATGCATCAGCCTAACATAGTAGGCTAAACAAGTTTAGGAGAGCCAAAATTCATAGCAAGCAGGGACGTATTTAAAATAGAGTATCAGACCACACATAAGCAAAGGAGATGTTGCAGTTCACTTTGTAAGTAGTATAAACTCAGGAAGAGTAGCATACGCCATATGCATGAGTTTGGTTTACATGACAGTCCAGAACAAGGAAGAGAGGCAACCTCAAGATGGACAACATGCATCAGCCTAACATAGTAGGCTAAACAAGTTTAGGAGAGCCAAAATTCATAGCAAGCAGGGACGTATTTAAACTATAGTATCAGACCACACATAAGTAAAGGAGATGCTGCAATTCACTTTGTAAGTAGTATAAACTTAGGAAGAGTAACAGGTAATAAGCATTCGAACACACACCTTCGAGAAAGCATACTTAAAAGAGCCAGAAGATATCCATATTAAACACATATGACAGACATATATTAGAGTAGGGAATTTTAGGCAAATTCAAATGCCAGAAAAGTTCAGAGTCACAAAAACAACTTCAGAGCCAATAAAGTTGCAAACAAAGATGGCATAGAAACCTATTGATTCCCAAAGTTTCAGTGGCATGAGTATACAGAGTATGAACACGAATGAAAGAGAATGAAACTGCGCAGGCCAAAGGTACTTACCAGTTACAGATTAACGAACAAGTAAGCAAGAAAAATAATTTTAGCAGCACTCTAATAATCAGTAGTAGAAGAGAGCAGTAAAATCCTAAACCTAGTGTGTCAAAGTTCATAAGGACTTCAGATGAGTCCCGAGAAATGCTCGCACTTGGAAGGCCGATAGAACGAACTCCGGTGGCCCTGGCTTTCAGCTGGCCAAGAACCAAAATTTTCAGAATAAAGCGAGTGATTGAGGGAAAGAGTGATATTGATAATAACAATTGTCAAATGGTAGTTCTTGCAGTAGTCATTGAGAGCTCAAGGGGAAGTGGGAAGAGGGGGTTTATATAGTAGTAAAACTCAACACATAAATAAGGATATAAAGTCAATCAAACCTAAAAAAGGAAAGAAAAACATGCAAAAATCAAATTAGAATCAAATAAGGAGAAGAAACTAGGTAAACCCTAGTTTGACAAGGGCCAGAAATTGGCCATAGATCTTGGTGAATCGGACCCTCATAGCCTTGGCATAGATGTATACAGACGAAATATCGTCCAAATCTCGAAGGGTGAAGCCAATTTTCCTTGATTCGAAGACTGGTACGTGCCAAAAATAGGCAAGTACTAAGTAAAGGCATAGTTGTGTAAGTAACAATGAAGTAATGCGTAAAAGGTAAGTAAATCATGGAAAGAATCCATAATTTGATTGGATTTGGAGAAGATTGGGGGAGGCGGCTAGGGTTTCTGAATAGAGAGTGTTTAGGGGTAGCTGTTTTAGAGGAATGGGTGTTAGGGTTTGGGACGAGGTTAATTAGAAGAGGGGAGATGGGCTGTGGGCCGTTGATCTCTGAGATTAACGGCTGAGATGAAAGGAATAGCGGGGCGGGTCAACAGGAGCGGGTTGCGACCGGGTTTGTTAAAGGGGTTGTCTGGTTTTTGGCCAAGGGATTGGGCCAAGGTTTTTTGAGGTCTGGGCTGGTATTTGGGTCCGAAAATTGGCTTAGAATTGAGCTATGAAATTAAATATGCAAAAATTATTTTAAATAATTTATAAAAAGCGATTAATAAATAATAAAAATATTATTTATGTAGTAAAATGATTAAAAATAATAGCTTAATATTATAAAAATATAAATAATGCCATTTGAGTATAAAATGTAAATAATTCAATTGTGTATAGAATACAGGCTATTATTGCAAAAATTATATAAATAGCTAAAATATAAATGTAATTGTATGAAATAAGACATCAAATGTTATAAAACATATATGTGGGTGTAAATAATAAATTTGGAAGATTAAGTCATCACAAAATAATTTGAAAGGACAATTAATAAATATTTAAACAATTTAAATACAAGAAAATTAATTTTAAAGTCTAAAAAATTATGAAAAATTATGGAAAATACTTATATGACTCTTGTAAATTGGTGATGATGCAGAAATGATATTTTAAAAGTATATATGACATTTATAAAACATGACGGCAAAATTGGGTATCAACACCGGTCGCAAAAAGAAATGTTCGCGATACATGAGGTGATCCTAATGTCCGCACTTTCGACATCAAAGAACACAGAGCCGGTTAGGAAGGAAGAAACTAAATAGCAATCACTGATACCGGCCCCGACCGAGCCGGAGAAGCAAGAAGCATGCGAGGATGATGATTACGGAGTCCCTAGGTCGTTCATCACCCCTGACGATTCTGATGCCATACAATCAACAGGCGAAGAGGTGGAGGAAGTCATATTGATCAAACACTTGCTCAATCAGAAGGTATACCTGGGCATGGGGTTAACTCCCGAGCTCAGGATATTACTCATTAAGTTCCTATAGCAAGCATAGATTGTTTCGCTTGGTCTCATCTTGATATGACAGGGATCCCACCCGAAATAATCACTCATAAGTTGAGCTTGGATCCGAAGTTCCACCCGGTTAAACAAAAGAGGAGGCCTCAATCCGAAGTCAAGCATGCATTCATCAAAGACGAGGTATCCAAACTCCTTAAAATAGGTTTCATTCGGGAAGGACTCTTTTCCTTTGCCTAACATCGATCGCATGATCGATGCAATAGCCCCGCACGAGATACTCAGTTTTCTTGATGCTTATTCTGAGTAAAACCAAATTCGGATGGACCCGGATGATCAAGAAAAAACTTTCTTTATCACTAAATTCAGCACCTATTGTGATAACGTAATGCCGTTCGGATTAAAAAATGTCAGTGTCACTTATCAACGCCTAGTAAACTGGATGTTCGAAGGAAAAATAAGAAAATCAATGGAAGTTTATATTGACGATATGTTAGTTAAGTCCCTGCAAGCAGAGGACCATTTGAAACATTTGCAGGAAACCTTTGACATATTGAAGAGATACAATATGAAGCTGAACCCGGACAAATGCGTATTCGGGGTCCGATCCGGCCGCATAGCCACCCTGGGCCGGTTCATATTGAGGTCTTCCGATAAGAGCCATCGATTCTTCTCATTATTGAAGAAGAATAACTTTTCTTGGACCTCGGAATGCTAACAAGCTTCGGAAGAACTCAACCAGTACCTTTCGAGTCCACCCTTGCTCCATACTACGAGGGCGGATGAGCGACTGTACTTGTATTTGGTGATATCCAAGGTAGCAGTGAGTGGAGTCCTAGTCCGTGAAGAGGAAGGTATGCAATTTCTAATTTATTATGTTAGTAGAACCCTAGGCGAGGCCGAAACAAGGTATCCTCACCTGAAAAAATTGGCGCTCGCTTTGTTAAACGCCTCCAGAAAGTTAAAGTTGTATTTTCAATGCCACCCCATATGTGTTGTAACTTCTTACCCACTAAGGAACATAATGCAGAAACCCGAGCTCTCGGGCTATTTGGCTACATGGGCCGTAGAAATTAGCGGGTACGATATCGAATATCAACCCTGAACCACCACTCATAAATTTTGGGCGGACTTCGTGGCCTACTTTACGCTGGCCTTAATATCCGAAGTCGAAAATGAGTTATTGTTAACCTCGGGGACTTCCTCGGGAGTCTGGACCCTCTTTACGGACGGTGCCTCGAACAAAAAAGGGTCCGGACTCGACATCGTGTTGAAGATGCCTACGAGTAACGTAGTTAGGCAGTCTATTAGAACCGTGAAATTGACAAAAAATGAGGCCAAGTATGAGGCCATGATAGCAGGTCTCGAATTGACTAAAAGCCTTGGGGCCGAGGTAGTCGAAGCCAAGTGTGTGATGCAATATAAAAAGCGGAAACAAGAAAACAAAAGATAGAAGTAAGACGCTCAATGAACTATCAAGACAACAAGTAGGAACTAGTCTACTTACCTTCTTGATGAAGTCACGGAGTACCTATACTATACGAACAACCCTCAAGACAACAATGGTCTTGCAAACTGTTCGATCAAACAAAGGAACAAGTTCAATTTTGAATCACACCAAAATTGGACAAGTTAATTCACACGATTTTGGGAGCAATGTGCTGCCGGTTTTTGATTGATAATAATTCAAAAGGTATCAAAATAATGAAGTGTTTAGGCTTATATATAATGAGCCTTTACCTAAATCAACTAGGAAAAGAATAACTAGTTAACCTAAATCAACTAGGAAAAGAATAACTAGTTAACCTAAATCAACTAGGAAACAACTAATTAACAAAAAGGCCACAATTTGGCTAATTTAAAGAATAGTCACGCAGGACCAAACAAATAAGAATTAATGTCTTCAATAACTATATAA
The DNA here is from genome assembly GCA_002018475.1 of Nicotiana obtusifolia. Taxonomy (NCBI): domain Eukaryota; kingdom Viridiplantae; phylum Streptophyta; class Magnoliopsida; order Solanales; family Solanaceae; genus Nicotiana; species Nicotiana obtusifolia. Next base: position 160,800 of record MCJB01009023.1, read on the forward strand.
TAATACAATATAAACACAAATATACATCTTCAACATAAGATTCGTCCATAGCAAGATTTATGGACGCTTGGATCTTCTCCAAGGCTAACCAACGCCTTTTCTTGTCTTGTTCATAGATGGCATTGACAACACTTGATCAAATTTATTTGCATCATTCTCCCCCTCTTGAGAGGATTTTGTCCTCGAAATCAAAGCACCGTCATGTCCGAAAGCAATGCTACTAGACAAGTCCATAACATAAGAGTTGTTATTGATATTTTGCGACATTTGACATGGTCCATCTCCCCGCGGAGCTAACTTTCCTTTCCTATGGTTCGGAAATCTTTCCTTTCGGAAGTGCACCGAAACCCAGTCACCTTTCTTTAAGTCCAGCTTTTTCCTTCCTTTATTCTTCTTGACCGCTACCTTTTCATAAGCATCCTCCAAACTTTTCCTCACCTTAGCATGCAATTCGAGCAA
>MCJB01009034.1:3009-29384 GCA_002018475.1 Nicotiana obtusifolia
AATCTTGTGTTGAAGATGTACATTTGTGTTTATGTTTTATTATTATGTAGTTATTGAAGATATTAATTCTTATTTGTTTGGTCCTGCTTGACTATTCTTTAAATTAGCCAAATTGTGGCCTTTTTGTTAAATAAGTTGTTTCCTAGTTGATTTAGGTTAACTAGTTATTCTTTTCCTAGTTGAGTTAGGTAAAGGCTCATTCTATATAAGCCTAAACACTTCATTATTTTGATACCTTTTGACATTATTATCAATCAAAAAAAAATGGCAGCGCATTGCTCCCAAAATCGTATGATCTAACTTGTCCAATTTTGGTGTGATTCAAAATTGAACTTGTTCCTTTATTTGATCGAACAGTTTGCAAGACCATCGTTGTCTTGAGGGTTGTTCGTATAGTATAGGTACTCCGTGACTTCATCAAGAAGGTAAGTAGACTAGTTCCTACTTGTTGTCTTGATAGTTCATTGAGCGTCTTGCTTCTATCTTTTGTTTTTCTTATTTCCGCGTTTAACATTGCATCACACGCCAAGTGCAAAAAATACAACTCTGGGGAGAAGGATAGCGCAATATGCCACAAAACCCAAGCACGACTAAGGTGCGATAAATGACCTGCATTTCGAGAGTCATCCTGCTCATATGACACCATAAGCTACATGGGACCTCAACACACGTGGAAACAATCAAGCCGTCTCAATCCAACACAACCCCCACAATTCACAACCAAAGGAATAGAGCGCCTTCTAAGCATAAACTCTCACATTAACGATAGTACCAAAATCTCCGTACATGGTTTCGATCTTTAACAATCAAGTGACTAGCATGTCACACTCATACAATTTCTCCGTGGGGTACGCTCCCATAACCTTCCGCCGAGGTAGCAAAGTCTGCACCTCCATAACACCAATCGTACTAATCTGCAAAGCAATTCAACAACCCGCAATTCAATACACAATGCTCTTTCCACAGAACACCATTCCCAGGCGACACTAGGATAATGTCAGCTTACTCTGAACATCTAAATTCTTTTCTAGCTCATCCGAGCTCGTGACATCCTTGTCAACACCGAACTGCAACCCTAATCCTCAACTTTTAAATTCCCATGCCGCTCACTGCACCTATCATGCCGCTACGTGAGAATATCAGAATTCATCATAACCCCTGAATTACCAGTAGAATAGCACTTTATTATCTAGAAACCTTTCACTTAGCTCATTTCCGAAGAGCCCATACAACACGCAACTGAATTCACGAACCGCAGCAAACACAACCTCAAGTCGTGATCTGAACTGTCATAACTCTTCAGGAATCCATTTACACAACAAAGCCATTTGAATCAAATACCTCCCAAACCAATCAAGTTGTGGTGGCTGTCAAGCCCGCGCATACAACCACAAACCACATGTATAACTTCACACGCCGAAGGGAATGATCATTTCCACAATCATGCTAATTCAATCATTACAAACTTATCCAACTTCTTTCAATTTACTCTGGACTTGCCTTAAAAATAATAATAGCTCCATTCAAAAATGTAACAAACCCAATCCGCACTCATCCCGAGTGACCAACATCACGAGAACACATCATCTCAGTGCTCATGAACCATCTCATACTCTCCTTATGCGCATAATAGCATCTCCAACTAGTATTCCACGAATTCGAAGCTATTTCTTCCTTTACTCCAACACTGTACCTCATGCGCGATGATAACATAGAACATTCCAAGTTCTGTTTGCAATCCACTACAAAGACTCGGTCCTTAACCACACAACGGACTCGAAATCCTTAGGCACTAAACTTTAATTCTTGAACCCACTAGGACCGCTGTCGAAAGTCACCCACTCTAACCTGGTCCCGAATATAACCAAGATCCAATGCTCTACTAGAACATGAACACCCTCTCAAAAAAGAAACCGGCTGAATTTGTTTCCTTATACGTCATATCCACAGAGCATAAACTCTGAGTCATCCCAAATCCTGCACATGAATCGATAAGGCGGAATATAGTGCACAGTTATCAATTTCTTTGCTTGAATTACCCTTGATATTTCCTTTTCTTAGTCATAAATAATCCACCAACACACCAATAACCAAAAATCGCACAAGAAGACAACCACGCGATCTAATCGTAGATGGTGGGGCTCCCCCACTTCGCTTTAAGCTACAATTATATAAACCTAGAACCCGCAAGGATTTCTCCTTCTCAATTACTATGATCTTGTACCGTCAACTCGCCAAATTTCTTGTAGTTTCTTTTTAAACTTTTCATGACATTCCGAATTATCATCCATAATCACGTACTTGACCCCCTGCCGGGTAGTAAGTAAAATTCTTCGCAAAAGCTTCATCAACACCACGTAACTGCTAACCTGCTCATAGGAGATAACCCACCTGTGGATTCCTCACCGACATCTTCCAAAGACGCTGCACTGGGTACAACTACCACATAATCAGTAATTTCTCCTGAGCCCATGCTCGCCCACCAGCTGTATAAGTCTGATCATTCCCTATTGACATCAACTGAAAGTTCAACAATACCTTCCGAACTCAAGTCATATTGCACTTGAAACGATAATTAGATCTTCACACCCCTCTTCATTTCAAATAAACTCCTTTCTGCCATATTCAATCTTTCTTCGTACAGTAACTATCTCTCCAAATAAATTCCGTAGGCCAAATCACCTTCCATCACGATTCCCAACCCGTTCTACACTTTCTCAAGGCACGCGACTATCCTACCATAAAATCCATATGCTAATTTGCCACTCTTACTTCAATTAAACCATCTCCTTTAAGTAACTTCTCAACCTCTGGTTCTCATACTTGACCTGCTAGTACTTCAATCACCGCGAAACACTTTCCGCCATATCCTTCCTCATACTTCACTGCCTAAATGATGCATCAAATCAAAAAATCCATCTCTGTAGCACCTGAACCAATAAAGGTTACCCATTCTAAGCCTCTCCGTAGGTCATCTTTCTCGAGCCATCAACATTAGAAATACCAATTCGATTTTGAACCTCTGTGCACTGCTATCTATGGCAACCGCCCATCAGGCACCATCTAGGCAAAATCCAAGAAGATCATAACATCAGCAAACCGTAATGCATTCAAACAAGGACGGAAACACCGCATCACAATGAAATTTCCACCACGCTCGAAAATATCAAGTCTCGTTACTTCATCAACCAAACCTGGACATCTATAGTCTGATTGCCTTTCCTCCGATGGAATTAAATGCTGAACCCCTTAATCATGCACCGGGAAATCCTCTCTTCAAGCCATCCACTACCTCAACATATAAACGAGCACCTTACCATTACACCAATATTATGTGATAACAACGCATAGACATCGTAGCAATCCGTGTATAGTCTCGAAACCGTAGGGAATACGGTTACTGAGCTGGAACAAAAGAACATCATTCCGCAAGGCGACGATAATAGCCTGCCCGAACACGAAGGGAAAACATCCTGCACCATGTTTGCAGTACCACTACAACTCTTTGACGCCCAATTGAGAACAAGTGCTTCACGTCGCATATGATTGAGTATGAAGGAAATAAAAGCACAAGCCTCAATGGAATCAAACCGCATGATGAGGAAATCAAGAAGGGAAGTGCTCCTATCAACCCTATAGCCTCTCGAAGATAAAGACAGACGTCTTTGTACCGATCCGCAAGATTCTACTAGACTTGCTCATGACTCGTGAGACCTAAGTGAACCTAACCCTCTAATACGAAGCTGTCACGACCCAAAATCCACTAAAGGTCGTGATGGCGCCTAACACCGCCGTCAGGAAAGCCAACGGTAGTTGCTCACTTAATTACTCATTTTAGTATTTGAAATCATAATTTTCATTTCCAGATAGTATGAGATAGAATTTATAGGGTAGAGGGTAATGTTTACATGAACTACAATAATGAACAACCCGTAAGAACCCCCAAAATCCGGTGTCACAAGTGCATGAGCATCAACTAGAAAATAAAATAAAATACGTCTATCTGGAATACAAATTAGACAGGAAATTAAATAAATCTGATGGAGACTCCGCAAGCTGCGGATCGAAATGTGAAATGCAGCTCACGGTAAAGTCCCCGCAATGGCCGCGCCTCTGAGCCCAAAAGACCACCAGACATATAAGTATATGCAGCAAGTGTAGTATGAGTACGTAAATCAACGCGTAGCTAGTAAGTATCTAGCCTAACCTGGTGAAGTAGTGATGAGGGGTCGATATCAACACTTACTAGTGGTCCAATAAGACAGATACAATAGAAGTAAACAGATGCGAATCAGAGAAAATAAACAAAGTAACAAGTATAATATGTGGTAGAATCCTCCTCTCAGCAATAGCTCAAACTCTCAGCTAGTAGCTACCTCCTCAATCGGAGGGTATGTATAATGGACCTTACCAGATAGGTCGTCATAGTTCAATCAGGAAAAGCTCATAGATATGTTGGCTTCTTGCCAATTATTACGCACGATTTTATATGAGTATTTCATAGAAATGCTGAGGCGTACAGCCCGATCCATTATAACATTTCCAAACCATAGATACATCTATTTTATTACCGAGGTGAACGGCCCGCTCCCATGATAGTGTGGTACATAAATCCTATCGAGGCGTACGGCCCGATCCATCATAGTGTGTGCACTGCCGAGGGCCGAACAACACGAACCCTTACATGTATCTATCCTGCCGAGGCGAACAGCCCGATCCCATTAGAATAAGAAGCTTTGACGGGTCCTTGACCCCACTCACTAATAGACGTGTGAGTTATAAATTTTAAGGGAAACTTTTCGAAGAAAACGCATAACGCGGGAGAAATTCGTAACAGGAGTACAATCATCTCGCGGCTAATCATGAAGCCCGTCGAATCTCTACAATAGCAATTCTATCACTCTACACAAGTTTGGCCTCAAGTCGCAACGTAAAATAAAGAAATTCAATAGGCAACCAACAACTCAAATAGTACAGTTATAGCATGGCGGGAACCTAAGTCTTCCCGGACATAACATGAATCTAGCTACGCACCGACTCTCGTCAACTGGTGCGTATGTAGCCCCCGCAACAAGTAACACATAACAAATACATCACCTAGGGGTGGTTTCCCCTCACAGAGTTAGACAGGAGACTTACCTCGCTCCGAAGTTCCAAAACCGGCTCCAATGCCTCTCCAACACCTCAACCCCATGCCCGTCAATCCAAAACTATTCAAACAACGCGCAAACCAGTCAAAATATCTCTAATACCCATAATTAATCAATTTAAACAATTCCCAACTCCATTCGAAAAGTCTATAAAAATTAACCCTCGGGCCCACGTGCCCGGATTCCGAATATTTTCAAAGATAAACTTTACCCATACCACGAACTAAAATACATAACCTATTCCAAATTCATGTCCAATTTCATGGTCAAATTCCAAAAATACCAAAAATCCCACAATTTCTACTAATTTCCATATTTAAATCCCTATACAACCCATGTATTTAACCTGTAATAGGTGGGAATAACTTACCTTGTGTTGCTTGATGAATATATCTCCTTGAAGCTCTCCAAAATCGCCCCAACCAAGTGAAAATGGAAGAAAATGGGTCAAATCCCCTTTTTTAATAAAAACCTTACTCCTCAGCGTCCTTTCACTTTTGCAGCCATATGAACCGCTTCTACGACACCGTATTTTGCGGTGCGCTCTTCGCATCTGCGGTAGTCACTAAGCTGCCCAACCACATCTGCGGTCAGGTCCCTGATTCTGCGCGCGCGCATCTGTGCGAAGGAACCTGCTTCTACGGACCAGCCTCCTCACCCTTGCTTCCGTTTCTGCTACCCTACAAGCGCAGGTGCGAGTTCGCACCGATAGTTAAGGCACTTTACCTTAACTGCTGACAGTTACTTGCTGACAGTTAAGGCACCGAGCTACAAACCCCACTATATTCTTCTCCACCAATAGTGCTGCCTCAAGTCCTGCTACATCTTCGCGGCACCCGGATGAATGGAATACCGCGAACTGCGGCCTCCTCAAGAATCAACTCATGTAGCCCATCTATATTAGGCACACAAATCTGACCCTGTATCATCAATACCCCATTATCCCCAATAGTAACATCTATGGCATCACCTTGCTGAACCGTGTCCTTAAGAACAGGCAAATGGGGCTCGACATACTGGTGCTCTCTGATGCGATTGATGTTTTATACTTCAATGCCACACAAGAGGAGGGGTGATTTGTGTGGTGTCTAATTTTTGCGTGCATTGAATATAGAAGGACCTGGTTTTTCTATATGTTCCTTATACTACTGTTGCAGAAATAGTAAATGCAAAAAGTAATGAACATAAGTATTTTTACGCGGAAAAAATCCGGCTCAAAAGGTAAAAAAATCACGACCTACTACTCAGTAGGATTTTCCCCAACACTTCACTAAATCATAGAACCAAAACAGCATTTACAAAACTCTTTGTAAATCTAAGGATTAACTCTAATCCAATTGTCGCAACCAGCCTCTAACTTGAATACTCAGAGTACATAATAAAAATGCTTCTAGATAAAGCTGAAAGGTGAGGGGGAGAATGTAACGATCTGATCGGTCATTTTGTGTAATTGTGCCCCATTTCCCTTTAGATGCTTCATACATGTGTGTTTATGATTTTATGACTTGCAGGGTCGGTTAGTTTCATTCCGGGAAGCTTTCGGATTGATTTGGACCCTTTGATTAATGACTTAGAAGCTTTAAGTAGAAATGTTGACCAAACTTTGACTTTTTGGGAAAAACGACCGGGGAACTAATTTTTTGATGGCTTCGATAGCTACTTATCGTGATTTTGGAATCAGGTGTATGCCCAGAATTGATTTTGTAAGTCTGTAGGAAGATTTGTGTCTATTTGTCGAAATTTGGCAACTTGAAGTTGAAAAGTTTGACCGTAGGTTGACTTTTAGCTATCAAGCTTGGAATTTGATTTTCGGACTTGGAATAGGTCCATTATACTATTTAGAACTTGCCTGCAAAATATGGTACCATTTGGAGTTGATTTGATAGGATTCTGACGTTTAGTTGTAATTCTAGAAGTTCTTGAACTTTACTTTGGAGTTCATACGTTTTAGAGTTCAATTCGTAGTTTTAGATGTTATTTTTGTGTGTTGATCGCGCGAGCGAGTATGTATGCTTTTTTTAAGCTTGTGTGGATATTTGTTTTGGAGCCCCGAGGGCTCGGATGAGTTGCGGACATGTTTCGGAAGGTTTTAGACTGAAATTAAACATGCCGGTGTTGTTGGTGCTCAGGTATCGCAATTCCGAGCACCAACATCGCAACTGCGAAGGTGAAAGTGGGGGCTTGGTATCGCTATTTCAAGTTTCCCTTCGCATATGCGAAGTCTGCCAGATTTTGCCTTAGTTCGCATTTGCGAATATTTTTTCGCTTTTGCGAGGTTCCAAGCTTCGCAATTGTGAAGCCTTTTATCGTAAATGCAATGATGATTGAGGTTGTCAGGTTCGCAAATGCGAGCCCTGGTCTGCAATTGTGAGGGTTCCTAAATGCGAACCCTGTGTCGCAAATACGACAACTGCAACTGGTACAAAGGGATGGGAAACTGGATTTTGCAAAACATTCTCCAATTTTTGAACCCTAGACTCGGTAGGAGGTGACTTGGAGAGGGGATTTTCACCTACAAACTTTGGGTAAGTGATTCTAATCATATTCCATCAATATATCTTATATTTTAACATCAAAATCATGTGAATCAAAGTGAAAATTTGTGAAACTTTGTCAAGTTTTTGAAAAATAAGAATTTGAGTTTTGAGAGTCGATTTGGACTCGAATTTTCAAACTAATCACATATATGAACTCGTGGGGTCTTGGATAGTTGGAATCTACCATTGGACCAGAATTTTGACCAGGGGAGCGAGTAGACTTTTATTGACTTTTTGGGAAAGTGTAAAGATCATGGCTTTATCTATTGTAATCGGTTATTCTTGCATTGTTTGATGATATTAAGTTGATTGTGGTTAGATTTGAGCCGTGTGGAGGCAAATTTTAAGGGAAAAGCTATTTTTGAGTGTTGAATTGGCTTAGTTGAGGTAAGTATCTTGCCTAACTTAGTGTGGGGAAACTACCCCTTAGGATTGGTATTGATTGATTCATTTGTGCTATGTGAAAGCCGTGTACGCAAGGTGACGAGTGGGTACACAGGTTGTACGTGGTATTTGACCGGTTTTGGCTACTTAGACTATTTCCATGCTTTAATTGAAATGCCATATCGTGTTCTAAATTCTCATAGTCAATCTATTCTTATTTGTGTTAGTCTATCCTTATATTCCTTAATTGACTTGTTTAACACTTGTTCTACATCCTACTTGATAAATTGCTCTCATGCTTTAGTTGAACTTGTTGCCCCTTTTATTGTTACATGTTATCTCTTTCATTGTTGATTATCATTACTTGAAGTCATTGTTACAAGATATCTCTTTGCTATTATTCTCATTTGAAGTCATATCATCTCTTCCATTGTGAGTTATTTGTATTTAACTCATGATTACACATTGTCTTTCTCATTGTTGAGTTAGTGTTGATGAAGTTGTGAAAGCCGTTATCACGTTGAGGCAAAATTGTTTAGTGTGAGACATCTTTCTTGTTAAGCATTCTACATTCGTTGTTGTCATTGATATTCTTGTCCATGTTGTGGTAGAGCAATGTGCTATTGTTGTAGAAATCTTGATATTGTTGATTGTTGGCAACTTGTGATATATGAGCACTTGTGGTGCGAGTTGTTATTGTGATGTGATTTTGACGCGCATGCGGCGGTATAAGGCTTGGGGTTGTTATGCATGTGGCGGTATAAGGTAGGACTTATGTTCGTTTTGCTAGTAGGGGAACTACGTGAAGCCATGCGACGTCATAAGGCGGGCTAAAATACGTGTAGCTATTTCAGAAAAACTATTTTCCAAACCTATTTCAAATGTAAGGCTCGCGCGGCTTTATAAGGAAATATTGTGATTGAGATTGTGAATTGTGAGTACGAGGTGGTACCTCGGTTCTGATTCTTGCTATATACACGAGGCGGTACCTCAGTGGTGATTCTCGTTGTACATGAGGTTGTACCTCGTTGTGATTCTTGTTGTGTGTTTCATGTTGCAAAGAGTTTTGGTGGGAACAATTATTGTTGTTTTTGTTCTTCTGTGTTCTATCAGTTGATGTCCATACATGATCATTGTGATTCTCTTACTTTATTTTTTTATGTTATTTCCATACTTACAATTTCGGTATTAGTTTATGCTATTAACTTGTTTCGTATCAGCTATTTCTTCGCTTTCCATTATTTATCCTTATTGTGTTTTCGTACTGCTTATTTGTATCCTGGTAGGTTTCTTGACCCAACCTCGTCATTACTCTACCGAGGTTAGGCTTGATACTAACTGGGTATCATTGTGGTATACTCATACTACGCTTTTGCACATCTTTTTGTGCAGATCCAGATACGTCTACCCGTGATGGATGCTAGAGTTGATTTGCGTTGCTGTTTTTGGGAGACTTCAAGGTATACTTGCTCCACATCCGCAGTCCTCGCAGTCACCTTCCTTTATCTTTATTCCTATTGTATTTTCATTTAGACGGTGATGTAGTAGATATTTTAGTTCAGTCTGTAGATCTTATGACTCGGTTTCCACCGGTCTTGGGGAGTGTATTGTTGAGATTCTATTTCTTAAGGTTTTATCAGTTTATTAGACTTGTTTTAGTACTTTGTTAATTATTTTCTATCAAGTTGATATTAAATGATAGACTTACCTAGTCGTAGAGACTAGGTACCATCACGATATCCTACGGAGAAAAATTAGGATCGTGACAAGTTGGTATCAGAGCTCTAGGATCATAGGTTTTACGAGTCATAAGCAGGTTTAGTAGAGTCTTGCGGATTAGTACGGAGACGTCTGTACTTATCTTCGAGAGGCCACAGAACTGTGAGGAAAACTTCACTTCTTTGATTCCTTATCATGAGAATTGGTTGACTTTGAAACTGAATCTTTGTCTTCCTATTCTTTCATAGATGGCAAGGACACGCACTTTTGGATCCGATGATCAAACACCCGCACCCCCTACTAGAACCGCGAGAGGCCGGGGCTGGGGCAGAGGCTAAGGAGGGGCACGTGGTGCAGCCAGAGCACCTACAAGAGCTACAACAAAGGAGCCACCAATAGCTCCAGTTGGGGGGCAAGTACCCGAGGCGCCTTTTCCCACCCCTGCACTTCAGGATACCCTCGCACAATTCTTGAGCATGTTCAGTACCTTAGCTCAGGCGGGGTTGATTCCACTTGCACCAGCCACATCTCAGGCTGGAGGAGGAGCTCAGACTCCCGCGCCCTGTACCTCAGAGCAGTAGGTCCAGGTTGATCAGGTCCTAGAGGTTATACCAATACAGCCTATTATTCTGGTTCAACCCGCGGTTAGAGAAGTAGCATCTGAAGACTAGTAGCTTGTACTTGAGAGGTTCAAGAAGTTTCCCCCTCCTACTTTCAGTGATTTGGCTTCAGAGGATGCACATGGTTTTCTAGAGGAGTGCCACTGTATTTGCCGCACCATGGGTATTGTGGAGACGAGTGGGGTTGCTTTTACTACATTCCAACTATCTGGAGCAGCGTATAAGTGGTGGCAGGTTTACGAGGAGGGTAGCTCAGCCGATGCAGCTTCACTTCTTTGGAGGAGTTATTCTTGAGAGAGTTTGTTCCTCAGACCTTGAGGGATGCATGGCATGCGGAGTTTGAGCAGTTGCGCCAGGGTACTATGACAGTGTCAGAGTATGCAGTCAGATTCATTAATTTGTCCAGACATGCACCTGCCTTGGTTTCTACAGTCAGAGAGCGAGTCCGTCGATTCATTGAGGGACTCAACTATGGTAATTCAGCATGGACCGAGAGTTGGAGACATATACCCCATATCAGCGGGTGGTAGAGATTGCACGGAGGGTGGAAGGTATGCAGGGCCGTGAGAGAGAGGACAGGGAGCCAAGAGGCCTCGAGGTACTGGAGGATTTAATAGTGGTCACGCTGCAGCTACAACCCATCATAGCAGGGGCTGTGTGAGCCGTCTAGTTCACTCAGCACTTCCAGCTTCTAGTGGTGCTCCGATTTTTCACAGATCTCAGGTTGCACACTTTGCTCAGCCACTTTCTAGTACGCCTCCTGCACGGGGTGCCTGCAGCGGTTAGTCCAGCCGACCAGGCCCGAGCCTGTCCCAGTAGCCACGCCCACCGAGAGCTTGCTTTGAGTGTGGTGATACCTGTCATATGGTTAGAGATTGCCCCAAACTCAGGAGGGGTGCACCTCCACAAACTACCCAGGCTCTATGGATTCAATCAGGTCCACAGATTTCTTAGGCCATGGCTGCTGTCCCAGTTGCCTCTCCACCCCCCAAGCCAGCTAGGGGTGGGGGGATGGGCGGGTAGAGGTCTCCCTAGAGGGGGAGGCCAGGTCAGATTCTATCCTTTTTCCGAGTAGGACGGAGGCAGTTGCTTCAGACGTAGTTATTACAAATATGGTTCCGGTTTGCCACAGTGATGCATCAGTCATATTTGATCGGGGATCCAGTTATTCATATGTGTCACCTTACTTTGCTCTGTATTTTGATATATATCGTGATTCCTTGAGTTCTCCTATTTATGTGTCCACGCCTGTGGGAGATTCAATTGTTGTGGACCGTGTGTATCGGTCGTGTTTAGTTGTTATTGGTGGTTTTGAGACCAGGGTTGATTTATTATTGCTTAGTATGGTAGACTTTGATGTTATCTTGGGCATGGACTAGTTTTCGCCCTATCATGCTATTCTATATTGTCACGCCAAGACTGTGACGCTAGCTATGTCAGGTTTTCCACGGTTAGAGTGATGCTTATCTAGCCTTTGTGAGAGATGTCAGTGCTGATACTCCTACCGTTGAGTCAATTCCGGTAGTGAGAGATTTTCCATATGTATTTCCAGTGGATCTTCTAGGCATGACTCTCGATAGGGATATCAATTTTGGTATTGACTTGTCGCCAGGCACTCAGCCCATTTCTATTCCACCATATCGTATGGCCCCAGTATAGTTGAAAGATTTAAAGGAGTAGTTGTAAGAGTTGCTTGATAAGGGTTTCATTCGCCCTAGTATATCCCTGTGGGTTGCTCCAGTCTTGTTTGTGGAGAAGAATGATGGTTCTATGCGCATGTGTATCGATTATTGGCAATTGAACACGGTTATGGTGAAGAACATGTATCCATTGCCACGTATTGATGACTTATTGGATTAGCTATAGGATGCCAGAGTGTTCTCAATGATTGAATTGCGGTCAGGTTATCACCAGCTAAAGATTCGGGAACTGGATATTTCGAAGACTGCCTTTAAGACTCGGTATGGTCACTACGAGTTCCTTGTGATGTCATTTGGGCTGACCAACACCCCAACAACATTTATGATGAACAATGTATTACATCCTTATCTAGACTCATTCATCATTGTGTTTATTGAGGACATCTTGGTGTACTCCCACAGACAGGAAGATCATGAGCAGCACCTGAGGATTGTGCTTCAGACCTTGAGAGAGAAGAAATTGTATGCAAAATTTTCAAAGTTTGAATTATGGCTTGATTTAGTGGCGTTTTGGGGTCATGTAGTGTCGAGTGAAGGGATCAAGGTAGATCCCAAGATGATTGAAGCAGTTCAGAGTTGGCCCAGACCATCCTCAACTATGGAGGTTCGGAGTTTCCTTGGTTTTGCCGTGTATTATTGTCGCTTCTTAGATGGCTTCTCATCTATTGATGCACCTATGACCAGATTGACCCAGAAGGGTACTCCTTTAAGATGGTCCGAGGAGTGTGAGGCGAACATTCAAAAGCTCAAGACTGCTTTGACCAGCCCCAGTGTTGGTATTACCTACAGGCTCGGGGTCTTATAATGTGTATTGTGATGCGTCACGTGTTAGCCTTGGAGCGGTGTTGATGCAAGACGGTAGGGTGATTGCCTATACGTCTTGGAAGTTGGAGACCCATGAGAAGAATTATCCAGTCCACGACATGGAATTGGCAGCTATTGTTCATGCATTGAAGATCCGGCGGCATTATTTGTGCGGTGTCCTTTGTGAGGTCTTTACCGACCACCAGAGTTTACAACATTTGTTCAAACAGAATGATCTTAATTTGCGGTAGCGGAGGTGGTTAGAGTTTCTTAAGGAGTATGATATCACCATTCTGTATCATCTTGGGAAGGCCAATGTGGTGGCCGATGCCTTGAGTCGAAAGGTAGAGAGCTTAGGCAGTTTAGCACATCTACCGGTAGCGGAGAGGCTATTAGCATTGGATGTTCAGGCATTGGCCAATCAATTTGTTAGATTGGATGTTTCGAAGCCCAGTCGAGTTCTTGCGAATATTTGTTCGCCTTTGCGAGGTTCCCAGCTTCACAATTGCGAAGCCTTTTATCACAAATTCGATGATGATTGAGGTTGTCAGGGTACGCAGGTCCGCAATTGCAAGGGTTCGCATTTGTGTCGCAAATGTCACAACTGCAGCTGGTACAAAGCACTAGGAGACGGGATTTTTGAAAATATTCTCTCATTTTTTAATCCTAGACTCGGTAGGAGGCGATTTGAAGAGGGGATTTTTACTTACAAACTTCCGGTAAGTGATTCTAATCTATTCCAATCATATTCCATCAATATATCTTAGATTTTAACATCAAAATCGTGTGAATCAAAGTGAAAATTTGTGAAACCTTGTCAAGTTTTTGAAAAATAAGAATTTGAGTTTTGAGAGTTGATTTGGACTCGAATTTTGAAACGAATGACATATATGAACTCGTTGGGTCATGGGTAGTTGGTATCTACCATTGGACCAGGTTTTGACTGGGTGGGCCCCGGTTTGAATTTTATTGACCTTTTGGGAAAATTGTAAAGATTATGGATTTATCTATTGTAATCGATTTCCCTTGCATTGTTTGATGATATTAAGTCGATTGTGGTTAGATTTGAGCTGTGTGGAGGCGAATTTTAAGGGAAAAGCTATTTTTGAGTGTTGAATTGGTAGAGTTGAGGTAAGTATCTTGCCTAAGTTGGTGTGGGGGAACTACTCCTTAGGATTGGTATCGATTGATTCATTTGTGCTATGTAAAAGTCATGCACGCAAGGTGACGAGCGGGCACATGGGTTGTACGTGGTATTTGACGGGTTTAGGCTACTTAGACTATTTACATGCTTTGATTGAAATGCCATATCATGTTCTATATTCTCATAGTCAATCTATTCTTATTTATGTTAGTCTATCCATATATGCCTTAATTAACTTGTTTAACACTTGTTTTACATCCTACTTGATAAATTGCTCTCATGATTTAGTTGAACTTGCTGCCTCTTTTATTGTTACATGTTATCTCTTTTATTATTGATTATCGCTACATGAAGTCATTGTTACAAGATATCTCTTTTGTTGCTATTATTCTCATTTGAAGGCATGTTATCCCTTCCATTTTGAGTTATTTGTATTTAACTCGTGGTTACACATTGTCTTTCTCATTGTTGAGTTAGTGGGATGAAGTTGTGAAAGTTGTTATCACGTTGAGGAAAAATTGTTTAGTGTTGAGACATCTTTCTCAACCGTCTGCAGGCCTCGGGGTCACCTTCCTTTATCTCTATTCCTATTGTATTTTCGTTCAGACAGCAATGCAGTAGATATTTTAGTTCACTCTGTAGAGGTTATGACTCAGTTCCACCGGTCTTGGGGAGGGTATTGGTGATATTCTATTTCTGAAGGTTTTATCAGTTTATTAGAATTGTTTTAGTACTTTGTTAATTGTATTCTGTCAAGTTGATATTAAATGTTAGGCTTACCTAGTCGCAAAGACTAGGTGCCATCACGACATCCTACGAAGGAAAATTAGGATCGTGACAAATTGGGTCAGGTAAGATGGCATGGATTGTCAAGGTGGAGTAGAAAGGGGTTGGACCTGGGTTAGATTTTGGTCTTGGGCTTGGGTGTTGGGCCGTTTTTTATTTAAGAAATAGCCATTTCTCCGAAAGTGCAATTGTAGCCTTTTAGTCTTTAACTTTTTAGAATTAATTTAAATAAACTTAAATAATTTACTAAAATGTAATAGAGATTATAATTATCAATTTCCTATTTGTAACACTAATTTCGAATTTATTTTGGAATAATGGGCTATTTTTCCAAATTTAAGGAATAACCTTATTAAATTAATTATAAACCCATGTAATGAATATAAAAGTCATTTAAATAATTTCAAAGATAGTAAGAGTAATATATCTATGATTATACAATACTAAATTATTAATTAATAGCACTAATTACTAAAATAGGTATTATTAATTTAGAAAATATTTTCGACATACTTATTGAAACTCATAAGTATAAATAAATTAATTATAAAAAGGAGAGTCAGAATTGGTCTTCAACATCCTTCCCATGGGATTTTTCATTGGCATTCTTCTTCTTGTTAAGATTGTAATTATCAGACAACTCCTGCAGCAGATCATGAAGGGGCTCATGTCTAGAAGGAACAGGTTCATGGAACCGTTACCTCAACCTAACCAGCCCTTCTACTACAGTTGTGTTGCCTGACCCACCACCTCTCTCTTGTGTCTCCATCCCTAAATTTCCTTCTTCATCTACACATTCTTCACTCTATAGTACCATTGCACATGTTTTCTCATATAACCCAATACGAGTGGGTGAATTAGATCCAACCACTTGTGCTTTTTCCCTTCCCTCACAACAGTCTCAACACCCTTACTCTCTTTTTTTTCTTTTTATTTTTACCACCAATAGGCCAACCAGCACAAAATGAGTTTTATAATTTTCTATAGTTTCAGATCCAATAGTAGAAGAAGAAAACTCGAAAGTCACATGTTCAGTTTATGATGAAATTTGTTTAGCCCCCACAGTCGCTGACTGGAAAGAATCTTCAGATTTTTGGGGTTCATCTACTTGACTAGATTCTAGTTTTTCATTTAATATCTTGGCATGTTCTTTTGTTCGCAATTGTTTTGTGCGCGAGTATTTTGACATGACAATTTTGGGGTTTCAATGGTTGAAGGTGTGAGTGAAAGTGGAGATGATTGATTTCCATCAGGAAGAAGGGTTTGTGGGGTTTTGGGATTTTTAAAAGTGTTGACCATTTGATCAGTACAAGAATTTAAGAGATGTATAAGAGAGTTTAGGGTTTTGCACTTTAATCTTTCAAATTTAGGAGAGAAATATGTAAGGATCATATTAATTTAAAGAGGGAATGTGATAGAGTTTGAGTCCAACGGCAGCTTTTTGAACTTAGAAGTCTTCTCTCATTGGGAGTGTCAGTCTAAAAAGACGTTAGACTCTTCCCAAATATTTAGCAATCACGGCACGTGGTGATTAGGTTGGTGGGAACTGGTTTGTTTGTAACTGCTGAATTTTAAAGAGTTTTAGGTAAAGTCGGATACGTTTCTTAGACCATGATTATTTAGCAGTTATTTCAAATTATGCGGAGAATTGGATACATACCTTCTTAGATGGATGAACCAGGTTCTTCACTGAAAATTGTCTTGTGTAAGACTGAATTTTTTGAGAAAATAGGAGTCATATCATTGGACATCAGTGAGATATTTTAAAATACGGCACAAGAGTATAATACTAAAAGTATGAGATTGGGAAATATATAATCTAATTATTTATAAAATTCACGAATCATCTAACCAATCATTAAGGTAGATACGATTTCTTTTAGATGATCTTAATCATCCCTAATTCTACCATGTTACTTTCAAAGTGATTCTTACTTAGTGATTTTGTGAAGATGTCAGCAATTTGCTTATCAGTGGCACAAAATTCTACATTGATCAAACCCTTCTCAAAATTATCCCTTAGAAAATGACGCCTAACATCTATATGCTTAGTTATTTTATGATGAACCGGGTTCTTGTTCATGCTGATTGCAATTGTATTGTCACAAAAGATTGGGATACAACCTACATCAATTTCAAAGTCCATTAATTTCTGCGTATTCCACAACAATTGAGCACAACATGAGGCAGCAGCCACATACTCAGCTTCAGTAGTATATAATGCCATAGAATTTTGCTTTTTAGTGGCCCAAGATACAAGACATGAGCCAAGAAAATATTTCATACCTGAAGTAATTTTCCTATCCACAAGAAAACCTACATAATCAGCATTAGTATATCCTACTAGATCAAAATTACTATCTTTTGGATACCATAGGCAAAGATCAGTTGTGCTTTTTAAGTAAATCAAGATCATTTTGACTGCCTTCAACTGAGACTCCTTTGAATTTGCCTGGAACCTAGCACAAAGTCCTACAATAAAATAATGTCAGCTCTACTAGCAGTGAGATATAAAGAAGGCCAATCATTCCCCTATACATTTTTTTATTAACCAATGAACCAGGTTCATCCTGATCCAATTTTGTAGTTGTTGTAATATGAGGGTCAATTTCTTTGAAACTTCCATTTTAAACTTTTGATAAACTCTTTGACATACTTTTATTGATGGATCATAGTTCCATTTGAAGTTTGTTTAATTTGTAAGCCTAAAACAAAATTAAGCTCACCTATCATACTGATTTCAAATTCACTCCCCATTAGCTTAGCAAATTCCTTATTTAACCTATCATTTGTTGCTCCACAAATTATGTCATCGGCATATATCTGAACAACCAAAAGATCTTTTCTTTTTCTTTCAGGAATAAAGTATTATTAATTTTACCTCTTTTGTAGTCATGCTCAAGCAAGAATTTGACAATCTTTTACACCATGATTTTGGAGCCTACTTAAGCCCATAAAGTGCCTTATCAAGCTTGCATGCTCAGGACATTCCTTGCTTTCAAAATGAGGAGGTTGCTTGACAAAAAAAAAATTCCTTTAAATATCCACTGAGGAAGGCACTCTTGACATACATCCGATGGAGAGTGAATTTCATGTAAGCAACAAAGGCTATAAGGAGTCTAATTGCTTCCAATCTTGCAACTATAGCAAAAGTCTCATTATAGTCTATGCATTCCTCTTCACCATATCCTTGAACCACAATCTTGCCTTGTTCCTTGTAACTGTTCCTTCCTCATCAAATTTGTTTCTGAAGACCCATTTAGTAGAAATCATTATTCTGTCTTTGGATTTGGTACCATATGCCAAACTCGAATTCTTTCAAATTGGTTGAGTTCATCTTGCATTGCCTTCACCCAATCTGCATCCTGCAAAGTCTCAAAAATATTTTTAGGTTCAATAAGTAATAAGAAAGTATCAAAAGAACAGAGATTCTTTAAAGAGGATCTGATTTTAACTCCAAAGGTTGGATCAGTGATTATGTTCCCAATAAGATGAGAACTTTGATACTTGTAGGATTTAACAATCAATTGGTTTTCTTTGGATGTTCCTTCCTTGTTTTGTTGCTGAGGAACTGGTTCATGGACAGGTTCCTTCGAGGTTTGAGGATCAGTTCCTCTTAGATCGATTCTCCCTGCCAGGTTGCCCTGGGTGGAAGAAACCCGGTCGATCACTTGTTCCTTCCTGTGATACAACTTCTAGTTGGACTGCTATTTCAGCAATTAAATTTCTTGTCAGCCTAATCTCTTCATCATCTTGTTCTTGCCTCTCAGGAAAAATGTTAGTTTCATCAAAGATAACATGCACAAGAGAATGTTAGTTTCATCAAAGATAACATGCACACTCTCTTCTCTACACATAGTTCTTTTACTGTATATTTTATAGAATTTACTATATGCAGAATATCCCAAATATACTCCATCATCAATTCTGGGACAAACTTTCTTTGGACATTCTTTTCATTATAATGAACAAATAATGTATAACCAAATACCCTAAGATGGGATATATTAGTCTTTCCCCTTTTAAGTAACTCATAAAGAGTGTTTTTAAAAAGAGGTTTAATCATGCACCTATCGAGGATGTAGCATGCAGTATTTACAGCTTCTGCCCAAAAGCTATGAGGCAATCTACGAGCAATTAACATGGTTCTATCCATTTCCTCCAAAGTCCTAGCTATTCTTTCTTTCAACTACTCCATTTTATTATGGAGTTCTAGGAGCACAAAATTATGATCTATTCCATGCTAATCACAAAATTTAGAAAACTTTGCATTCTCAAATTCAGTACTATGATCTGACCTGATTGATGCAAGTTGATTACCTAGTAATGAATATGTCAAATGTTTCATCTTTTGGTATTAAGAATAAATTTCAAGTAAATCTAGAGTAATCATCAACAAGTACGATAACATATTTCTTATCACCTTTGCTTATTGTCCTTATTGGTCCACATAGATCCATATGGACAAGTTTCATCGATCTGGTAGTACTAACCATTTTCTTACTTTTAAAAGAAGATTTTACCTGCTTTCCCTTGCAAATGCCTCACAAACTTTGTCGTCTTTGAACTTGATATTAGATAGCCCTATCACCATGTTCTTAGAGACTAATTTGTTGAGCTGACTTAGCAAGCATGCCCAAGCCTCTTGTGCCAAAGGAGGGGATCATTATCCATGACACTCAAACAAGTGAATTCATTATCTAACTGGATTGACAGATCCACCACATATATATTGTTAACTCTTCTTCCCTACAAAACTATCTTATCAGTAGTAAGACTATTGACAAAATATTTTGTAGAGGTAAAAACTATCGTGTTTCCTCTATCACACAGTTGTGAGATGCTTATCAGGATGTATTTCAATCCATCTATTATGTAGATGCTTTCAATCAAGTAAGAACCAGATTTACTTACTTTTTCAACTCTAATGATTTCAGTTTTCTTTCCGTTTTCAAAGGAGATATTACCTCCTTTAAATGCCACAAGTGAAAGGGACTATTTCTTGTTTCCTTTCATGTGCTTTGAGAAACCACTATCCATGCACCATATTTGGCTGACATCCTTCACTTGGACCTCAGAGTCTTCATCAAGTTTATCTTCAGATTTTTCAATAGCCATAAGAGCCCGTTCATCATCGTCATAATCGTCGTTAAATTCCTCATCTATACTGTCTTCCTAAGCAGCAACCATTGCTTTGTATGACCCTTTGTTGTAGCTCTTCTAGGCATAAACCTGTTCCTTTATTCTGTTCCTTCTTACAGATCTCTCTTTTTCTACTCGATTGTCCACATGGGACAATTTTTGATCATGCGGTCATGTTTGCCACATATTGAAGCATCTATCAGTCACATATTGTTTTGCTACCTTGGCTTTGTTATAGCTTCCATTTCTTGAAGGACTCTTTCCTCTCCTAAGAAATTTCTTGAATTATTTAACGATCATTGTTATTTCATCATCTTCCAAGTCAGAACCATTAGTGATTCTAAGTGCCAAGACTTTTTCCTTCTTAGGCTCATCCATCTTCATAATATCTCCTTGACTCATAAGTTTTAAGGTTTCCAATTAACTCATCCAAAGATAGAGTGGCAATATCCTTTAATTCCTGAAGAGCAATGGTCTTGCTTTTCCAAGTGACTGGTAGGATCCTAATCAAGATCTTTCCAACCCTTTCTTCTTCAGTAAGGATCCTTCCAAGTGACCTTAAATCATTTGTCGGTACTGAATCTCGTATACATTTTTTGAATAGATTCACCATCCTTCGTAGAGAAGTTTTCATATTGTGAAAACAGCAAAGTGATTCTTAATCTTTTCACTTGACTTGTTCCTTCATGGGCTACTTGTAATGTGTCCTCTATTTGTTTGGCAGTGGTACAACCTTGAATTTTATTGTACTCATCCGGACCAAGCCAACACATAAGCCACTTTTTGGCTTTAGCATTTTTCTCCCACTTTTCAAATCTTCAGTATTACAATCAGCTCTTGCTTTTGGGACAACCTCATCTTTATCATTCTTCTTGAGTGTTGGTAAGGAACCATCAGTGACTATGTCCTATAGCTCATAATCTTCGGCCTGCAGGTGATCTATCATCTTCTCTTTCTACCAAGAGTAGTATTGGCTATTAAATAATGGTGGCCTAGTGGTGGATTGCCCTTCATAGTTTTCAGGTGGTGCAATCATTTGATCTTCTTCCTAAGGTGTTAGCTTCTTCAAGGATAACCTGCTTTGATACCAATTGATGTTTTATACTTCAATACAACACAAGAGGGAGGGTAACTGGGGTGATTCCTAATTTTTGCGTACACCGATATATTGAAGGACATGGTTCTTCTACTTGTTCCTTACACTACTATTACGGAATAAAATAATGCAGAAAGTAAAGAATAAAGTATTTTTACGTGAAAGATACCCGACTCAAAAGATTAAAAAATCACGGCCTACTACTCAGTAGGATTTTCCCAAATACTTCACTAAACTTTGAGCCAAAACGCAGTTTACAAAACCATTGCAGACCTAAGAATTAAACTCTAACACTTGCGGCAACAAAACTAGAGGTTGTTGCGACTATTTAAAGTTAACTCTAACTTGAACAAACAACTCAAGTACCTAATACAATTGCTTCTAAATTAAGCTAAAAGATACAACTCAAAATACCGACTACACCCTGAACTAGAAATAAAGACAGACTCATAAAACTCTTTATGGAACTGGTTCTTGAATCTAGTTTGTGTAGTTTCAAGTTCACACTCTCAAGTCTCACATAAATTGTTAACAAAATGCTTTGATATTTTGCTCTCAAATCTTGCTTTTACTTTTGTATATATGCATCACCTGTAAAAGAGAATAACACTGATATTTATAAAATTAGTAGAATAAAGAGTAACTAGAAGTCTAATGCTTTACTCCAACTATTTGTTTATCTTGATTGAGTTCTCTTTAGGTAAGGAGTCCTGTTCCTTATGACACATGAAATTGTTTCGTTCAGGATTTATCAGAAATAACCACTTAACTTATCCCTTGCACATGCATTGCCTTTTGCTTGTTTCCAACTGTAACTTGCGTACAGTGTTCATGAACCTAGTTCATGCATGTGTTCCTTTGTCAAATCATCAAAACCTATAATGTTCAAGTCTAACACACAGCCTCCTGATAAATCATAGACGAAGAAGTTCATGGAATAATGAAACTCGAACGCAAAATGCAAAATTCCCAAAGGCAAGATGAGTAGGCCAATTCTTTTTCTCTGTTAAAAGTTCTTTCGTTATTTCAATTTATACAACAATGCTTAACTGAATATGGAATTCAAAATATTCATTTTGGCTTATATATTATATTAGTGTTAGTAGACTAGAATAGTAAAGTAATGGGAAAAAAATCAGTTTGATGGAGAACATAGTAGTATCAAAGTTTAAAGTTTGAATAATATAATCCGTTTGAAAGTTGTGAAAGTTAGAATAGAAATGAAATTGTGTCAAACATTTTGAGAGGTCTCAAATAGTAACACGCAGGTGTCCCTTCGTATTCTCAAATCTTAATTGCATTGTGTAGTTTTATTTGCCTCAGGTATTGTATTCTCTGTTGTTATTATTTGATACTACTTATCCTTTATCTTCCTCTTTTTCTTCTCTCTTCCTTTCTTGCTTTCCTTCTTTTTCTTCTTCTTCTCCTTCTCCTTCTCCTTCTCCTCCTTTCCGAACCAAGGATCTATTAGAAGTAGCCTCTCTACCTTCATTAGGTAGAGGTAAAGTCTGCGTACAGACTACCCTCCCTAGACTACACCTGTTGATAATATACTGGGTATGTTTTGTTGTTGTTATTGTTCAAATAGAAAGAGTCATATATAAATTGGAATAGAGGAAATAATATAATGTGATTGATTCTTTTCTTTCTTTTTGTTTGGTGCAAACATCTTCATACATTTTACTCCACCTGTGTGGACCTCAAAGTATAACCAAGCACGGCTAAAACAGAAACATCGTTGGTTGATTGACAAATCAATACACATAAATACAACCAAGCACTGAATCCTCTAAATAGAAAATTTCACTCGAACGTGACCGCCTAAGCACGATGTACATCTGTACATGAATAAAGCAGAATGAGTATTAGATTCACAAAAGCAATCCGAACCAGATAATTCTACAGGAAAAAGCATGCAGTTGGAGATCCTCAACTTCTTTGTCTGGAAAAGGACAAAAAAGGACCTAAACTGATACAGAATCAGTTATTTCAAGGATTACTCAGACAAAGTTGAACTGAAATAACAAGTTTAACACTTCGGAGATTCTTAGTTTAGATCACGGTCTGATTTTGAGCCGTACAGTGAATAATATTAACTCGTACAACAGGAGTGCAGTGAAAGCTACACCATACAAATGGGAGATGACTTAACTTCCTACTACGGCAAGATTGAAAGGAAAAATTCAACATACAAATGGGTGAAGGACCAATTAGTTGAAAAGCTAAAGAAGCCAAAAGATAAAGAGGGATGAAACTAGATATCTGACCCCTTGGAAAGAAGAGAATCAGAATCAGCCTTCTTCTTTTAGAGCATTACAACAATCAGTACTCGAGCGATCCTAAAGATGGTATTCCAGAAACAAGATCTTGATCATCAGCACCAGTACTGCTGCTCATCCTTTCAACCGCCCCACGGTTCAGGGATTCAGCCTCTTCCTTTCCCAGCTTCTCCACATCTTCGGGTGAAAGGATTTTTATATACCAGACGTTATTGACAAACGCCCTGAAAAATACCACGCCAGGGAAACAAAAAAGAAGATTACAACTTTAAAAAAAGCCACTTCCTAAAAGATTGGACACTACCACAGGGGCCGAATAGATATCAAACACACAAAAGTAAGATAACTTTAGAGTTTAAAACGATAGTAAATAAGCAAAAGCAACCTACACCTTAGGAAAAAGTATTGAAAGCTCATGCTCTTCATTCTGTCGTAGTGGAAAATTGAAAAAAAAAGTTACTACATATTTAAGTCTTCTCACAATTGAGTACTTACTCCCATGGGTCATCTCCAAGGAGAAGGATATCATTCTCCCTGTCGACAAATACAAGCTGCCAGCCTGATCTTTGAGGATCTTCAAGGAACCCCTCGATCCCGAACATCTGACCCAGTTCCCGTCGCAGCTCATGATAGCTGTGGAACTGGGTGATATCCAGTGACCTCCCAACACACCCCGATTTGTAAACCTGCATTGACAAAAAAACTTTTTTTACTCACATGATTGTCACATGCACTAAATGCCAATGAAATGAGAGCAGAAGTAGCACCTTCACAAACGTATGGGATGCATTTGGTGGATCATTTTGTCCTGCATTGTACAACTCAGATGAGTCTTGCACATAACCATACAGAGAATTCTGATATCCAGAATTCATCCCAAGTGGCATTGAGGAAATATCAGCACATGTAGTAGTAACACTAGAAACTGTGATCGGAAGGAGAAGCCCTGAAGAATCAATACTAGCACCAAAAACAGCTTGATTTTGGGTATCCAAGCTACAATTTTCCCGAGGATTCGAAGTATCTTTCCCATACGTTGGAAGTGATGATGAGTTGGAGCAAGTATTTAATTGAGACTGCGTAAACTTTGATATCCAGGATTGTTGGGACGGCTGCTCAATGACCACAGACTGACCAGTTCTGTTGATATTCAACGAATTACTACTTCCTTCAGAACAAAAAGAACCTAGCATATTTTGCATGCCTGAAGGAGCAACAGATGCTGAAAATTTTGAGTTCAAATCTGCAAAATCTTCTTTTGAAAATGAAGAGGGAATGTTTGGTGGTTGTTGTCTCTGCTGCAGCTGGTCATGTGGGATTTGGAATGCTTCTTGGTAAGCGTGTTGATGAGCCTGTTCCTCCGATTGGTTGTTGGATTGTTGCTGTTGTTGCCTTTGCAGGTTCTCTGACAGCATTTGGGTTTGAGCAGGCAGCATATGCTGATGAACTGCTTGCTGCATTACTTGCTGCTGCTGCTGCTGCAGAATCGAATTATCACTACTTGCATGTTGAAGATATTGGACAGGCTGCTGAAACTGCATTAACTGCTGTTTCAGCAAATCTCCACTCCCATAACTTTGCAAGCCAGTGGCCAGCATAGCTTGATAGTGCTGATTAAGATCATTTGGGAGAATCGTTGAATCGACTCTCTGTTGCATCCACGGAAGCATGCCAAAAGACTGAAGATTCACCGAATGAGGTCCTAGCTCACCACTATTCCCTCTCAACCATGCCATTCGATTAATAGCTTCATTGTTACTATCTGCAAAAGCAAAGGATAAAAATTACTAGCATAGGCTTCTAGTAATTTGGTGGGGAGTAGGGGATGAAGATCCTTTGGGAATTAGAAGAGACATCAAAATTAAGTTGGCCAATTCCTTTTTCTTTTTCTTTTTTTCCCGATAAGTTAAATTGCAGATTATACAATTTTACTAAAAACATAGACTTAAAGATCAGGATTTACAGCGTCAGTTCTCCAACAACATGACCATTCAGCGTACCATACCTTGATAAGATGAAGTTCCTGGATACAAAGGCCGTTTTAGTCTAAGAGGGAACAGAGAAGGATACATTGGAAAAGTAGTCAAAGGCTCAATCTCCCATAAGGAAACCCTTGGTTGCCTCTCGCCTGCTGTTGACTCATCCCAACCAACCTATAATTTCGTGAAAATTTTTTGTGTAAATATGAAGTATTAGCAACAAAAGTGACTGTTTGGCCCATACAAGAGAATATGATTGTAGATCTGTAATTTCCTTACTGTAGATTTATAATTTTCATACAACTAGTTGTAAGACTAAAATTAGAAGGAACAGAAATAATATCTGATTTCTGCATAAGCTACGTTAAGAGTGAGTAGAGTACGTTGAATGCAGTAATGCACGAAACAGTACCCAAACCTGGGGAAACACCAAAGATAATCTAACCTGGATAAGCAAAGGCATCATATATCATAGGACCAGTTTAGGGGTCCGAAGTGATATTGGCAGCAGAAAACTAGAGGGAGACCACAGATAACAATTGAAGAAAAGATATAAAAGGCATGTATTTAACAATGACTCGGCCGTGGTTTCTGTTTGCAAGCAAATGGATGAGAAAGAGAGAGAGAGAAGGCAGTTCAAATTAGTTTTATAGAAATGTTGTAAGCAATACATTCAAAATGAATCTGGCTCTGAGCACAAGAAGATGAAGATTTCAGTCCTCACAAAAACAAACACAAGCATCACAAATACAATAGACATAGCTTGCTCACTCACTATTAGATAAAAACTACTGACTCGTGCAACATAAATAGATAAAGACTGCAAGTTGGGCAAAGAATACAACTTCACAACATGAAAGTTGGAAAGTGGGGGAACTGAAAGGGGGAATGAAAAACCAATGGAAAAGATTTTCTATTATAAAGATTCTGAATCTTTAGGAAGATGGAGATCAAAGTAAAACCTTCAAGCTAACCAGCATTCAACTCAATACATGAGCAGGAGCCGACGCACAAGACCCCCCCCCCCCCCCCCCC
>MCJB01009034.1:32927-101507 GCA_002018475.1 Nicotiana obtusifolia
AAAAAAAAAAAAAAAAAGAGAACGTATGTCCACTCAATACGAGTTAAGTAACATAAGAAGAAGAGTTGCAAAAAAGACTATTGACCCACTCAATTACAATACATGCATAATAGAGTTCTCTCACTGTCCATAGGTTTCTTCAACAGAAAAGCAGTGCCGCTCAGACACAGAGAGATTATCTTAAGGTCCTTCATTTTCCATTTCTTGCATCTCCATCAAGATATAGAGCCCAAAAGGTTTGATAAGCCAAAGCTTATTTATGTTTCACTTTTTTCCAGTTTCTCTTCTTTATCCTTGACAAAGTCTATAATGTGGTCCATCCTTCAAAAGAATCAAAAGGTTTGTCATCTTCCACTTCCAACAAAACTTTTAGTATTTAAATGCACTTTGTTTGAAGATCTCATGACATACTATGAGCAAAAGAAGGAAGCTATAAGTTCTCTTCATTTATATTCCAACAATTCGTTGAAAAATGAAAAAAAAGAAAACCTTAGAGCAATGAACTCTGGAAACTTCTGTATGGATGAACAGAGTACTTTACATGTCCAAACGGCTTCAAATTACATAATTAGTTTTGCCATGGTTATGAGTTTACAGTCCATTTACATCAGTGGTTAAACATTACCGTAGCTACAGAATACTTCTTTGCTAGTCCTTTTTCTTGGCATTGTTGCACACTCAAATGAATAAGAAGATATACACACATGGACATATGACAATGACACATTACAGGTAAGGAATGCATGACCAGGAAACAACAGTACAACCCTAAACAAGTGAACATATGGGATAATTTAATTAAATTGCAATAGAGACAGATGAAGCACATGACCAGTTCATGTCAGTGTCCTAGCTTTTGCTCCAAGAGTTAAAACACACACCAGCTTATACGTTATAGCTGAAGACACTCTAAACAATGTAAAGCTATAGTGAGCAACAAAGAAAAGAACATCTAGAGCTTGCCTCGGAAAATATGCCTGAACTTCCATTCAACATCATGCAGATCCCTTGCAATTAGTTCTTGGGCTGGTGGTGTCTGCGAGAAATCCTGAGATGCCAGTAAAAATGAGAAAAATATCAGTCTTAGCTCCAGAGCCAAGTCAAAATCGACAGGAATATGGGATCAGTAATCACCAGAGGAGGAAAAACTTTCTCTGCAGCACGACGAGGGACAGAAAAGCCACCATGCGTGCTGGTGTCACTTGCAGTCAGCGTCTTACAGAAATAGTTAGTAGGCTGCTTGCTAGGGATTCCAAACTCAACAGGAAGATATGTATCTTTTTGTTCTTCCTGAAATCCAACAAAAAATATTTGTCACCCAATTCACAAGAATTTAAGCAAAAAAGGCATTTTTTATAAGAAACTTTTATAGCAACATTCCAGATTACCAGAGTCAAAGGCTGCAAAGTCATTTGAGCATATACTTCGTCCGTTTCAACATCTGCCTGAAATCTCCACAAATTCTCAATTCTTATTACAACTTATCAATTCATAAAAAATATACGAAAACATAGAATGTAATTGATGAAACCCACATGCATTGTGACATTGTGGAGTTGACAGATCAACTGTGGCGGCAAATTTGGGTAATTGGGTATATGAGCATCAACTTCTTTGTTAGTTGTTGCAGCTACCTGACACTCAATTCCAGTAAGGGACCATCAGTTACTTGACTAATAATGGCTGTATCACTACTCTGTGTGTGTGTGTGTGTCTGTTTGATAAAGAGAGAAAGGAAGAAATGTGGTACCTGTTCACTATGACCCTGAGGAAAGTAAACAACACGACTTCCCACTGTTGGTAGGCACACCAGAGGACCAGCACAAGCATGCCATAGCTCTGAGTTCAAACACTTTTTCTCTCCTTTCAGCAAATCCACATCCAAATAAAAAATCCATCAGCAATAATTTAATTCCATTTAATTACAGATAAAGTAATGATTATCCCAGTTAAGATTCCTTTATCTTATTAACACAAACAAAGAAAATATGTAGTTACACAAAACACACTGATAGTGATATATAAAAAGCCAAAACTCCTAAAAAGAAGACAGCCATTGAAGAAACAAAGCATAAAGAAGTTAGAACTAGAAGATACCTTCATGAGCCTGCTGACCCATTCCTGATGTTGAAAGCTTCATTATTTCTTCTTTTTTAAACTCGCTTCTCTTAAATATCTAAAATATACACTACAATAACACCCTTTTCTTGTAAATTATCCACTTAATTAAACAAAACCCTCAATTCCAACTCTTAAAACCAACTCAAACCCTAAATACTCCCACCAATTCATCACCTTTATCCTCAATATACCCCATCTCTTCCCCATTTTAACCCCAACAATCTTCACATGCATTTAACCAAAAAAGAAACCCCCTTTTCAACACAGCTCAAAACTCTTCTTTTTCTCCAATACTTCCATTAAAAAAATTCAAGAAAACAGTGAAAAAGCAAAAAAGATCAAATTTTGATGATACCCTTTTGTTCAAATGAGTTGAGTTGAGTTGAGTTGATAGAATCTACGCTAAGTTAAGCTGAGCTCAACTTTCAGCTTTTTTTACTTGGGATATCACTATCACTGATTAAGGCTTTTGAAAGAGAGAGAAACAAAGGGGTCTGCTTGTCCCTTTATACCCCACCCGACCAAGGTCGACCTGATAACAGTAGAGAGAGAGAGAGAGAGAGAGAGTCAGTGTGTGTGTGTGTGTACAGAGAGAGAGAGAGAGAGTTAATAGTAATGGCTCTCATTTTCTTGAAGTGTATGTGTACTGTTAGTTATCAGAGAGTCTGAGGAAGGTTTGGGGGAAAGGGAATCAGAGCCGTTAAGAGAACCGTACGGAGGATCATGGCCGTGGAATGGAGTTTGTGATTTGACAGGAGGGCATGTGCTACCTATCCTTCAGTGGTCATTGTCAGAGTACGGAGCTTCAAATATAATATTGCACATGATCAAGAAAGAGAAGAGGAAGAAGCAAATCTAAGAAAAGACCAAGTAAATATTGTAATAACTACTCCTATTTCTTTTTCACAATTAAAAATCGTTTGGTTCATTATTTTATTAGTATAATATTTTTATTCTAATACTCTTTCTGTTTTTACTACATTTTTACTATAAGAAAATAAAATATTTTTATATTTAAATTTAATTATTCTTACACTTCACATTCTACCCCTATATAATTTTATCGGATGTACACGAAGTGACCCTATACAATGAGTTTTTATAATCTATATCTATTTATATTATATTAAAAGTACGAAGACTCTTAGCGAAATATCGTTCGCTTTTTTTATCCTTTAAAAATATAGTTCATACTAGACAAAATTGTCATTTAATTATTTTTCTAATTTTTAAGTATTTAAGATCTACTAAGTTTAGTTTACCAAACCTTTTCTTATTTGAACTGTGTAATAATATTAAAAAAACGGCCTAAATACCTCAATGTTTATGCAAGTTACGTTACATATATAAACCACAATTGAATAATCATAAAAGATAACGAACACTTATATAGGCATACTTATATGATTTATAAGAAAATATATATAAATATTCTAGCTATATATGTCATATAGGAGCACTAAAATAAAAATACACTCATGTACATATTGAAAATAAGGATTTATCGCATGTATATAGAAAAATATTAGACTTTTGTAGGGCTATTTTTCTTACTTTATTGAGTAATTAAATTAGTAAGATCAGTAATCATTATTTTTTAAAACTTGTATTTTCTTTTTACTTTTTTTTACAATAATTCGAACATAATTTTTAATATAAACTTTATGTAATTCTTTAAAATTTATACTAATTAAGACGAAATACATGCGCAACGCGCGTACCCAAAAGACTAATTACACAAATATTATGACATGTTTATTGTAACTTACAAGTTTCAAAAAATTTATACCACACAAATATAATAACATATTTAGGATCATAGTTTTAAAAGTTTAATTTTTACTTAAACTTCGTATCGATTCAACTATCACATAAATTAAAATATAAAAAAAACTAGTTAGCTGAAAAATTAATTGCTGCATAATCAATCTATTGCTTGAATAGACGAATGAGAAAAAATAGTTATGGGATGAAATCAACAGGGTTTAATTGACGATATTATATACTCAATTATGCAATAAAATTACATATTACTATTTCATAGAAAATAAAATATGAAGCAAGAATAGTCGTATTATTATCAATAAACGACTACATTACTTACGGAAAGTACCACTAACTTAATTAAAGTACCGAAATCTAATTGTGGTATTTTTGGACTCAAGCGACCAAAATATGTTTTAAAAAAAATTGGGCACCATTATATATATAGAGCGATTTGCCGTTAAGATATAGTGCACATATATAATGTGCTATACATAAATGTAGGGCCCACAAATAATTATGCTGTACTTAACTGACACACTAATAATTTATAGGAGTATAGCTCGCATATTTAAGACGCTATACATCAAATAATTCTCCAAACTGATTTTTTCCTTATTTAAAGAATTTCAAAATTTTATAAAACTTCATTAAGCATCCTTCAAGCCTTCCGAAATATCTGAAATAAATTAATTCGTCAGCCTTCAAGGCCAGGGCCCAGGGGTGGGGGAAAGGAGGATGGGTGGTTAAATAAAATAATGGAAACATGAATATAAAAAGTGGACCTCGGTCCGAGTAGTTTTTTTTTTTTTTTTTTTTTCTAATAAATAGATTTTCCCAAACTTAGGTGGGGTTATTGAGGCATGGTGAAATGGTCCATACGCTTACTCCTTGCTATAGTCCTTTTGACTAGGTCTAGGAGGGGACCGAATTCTACTTTGGTTAATATTTGGGTGTGAATTTTTTATGTGTAAATTTAAATTTAATTAATACTGAAAATATCGAACATCGTGTATAGAAAAATAGTCCATGCCCTTACTCCTTGCGAGTCCTTTTGACTAGGAGGGGACCAAATTCTACTTTGGTCAATACCAATAGTATACATAAATTTCTTGCCTGAAATCCATGATAGATACTATGATGCTGTTTTGAATAGGATTTTGGCATGATTAAGCATATGAGTATGTCCTTTTGAGGATGTCAAAGCATATGAGTGTTGATTGGATGCTATTTAACGTTAATTAATTAGTTAGTTACTAGTTTAGTACCTTTGTTGTTCTTTTTGTCGCATTAAGCGGTCTCCTTCTCTATCAAACAGGAACAAATGGGCGGGAGGATGCCAATTACGCTATTAAGGGCCGTTTTGGTTCGTGGATAACTTATTACGATAATTGTAATATAAATCGTTATTTTTATATTATTTAGTGTATATATTCTTTTAGAATGCTTGACTCATAATATTTAAAATGAGATATACGGGGTATAATATAAATTTATATGAGTTTGCTTTTAAAATTGAATTATTGATTAAAATTAAATTTCTTCTTATAATTTTAAGTAATTTTTAACATATATACATATACTCCACATCAAAAATGTTAAGATCATTGAACCATACTACCTTACTATTGTTATTAGTTTTAATTATATAAAATTTTGCAATGACAAAGGGAGATTAAGGATTTCAATGCGTTAAATTTTGGGATTTTAAATAAATAAATCAAATAAAAAAATAATAATACTTAATTAAAATACAAGAAGGGACAGTAAATATGCCTACAAACTGAGAATTGTACCTCTAACTTCACTTGTAAAGGTGCATCCGATAATCATTGAACGATTTGAGACTTTGAGCTTGGCACATATATATTTAAGCAATTTTTAAGAAATATTTATATTATTATACACGATATAGAAAAAGGAGCATGAGTATGCATGCCCCATGCTCCAATACAAAATCAGTCCATTTTAATTGATTTTTTATTATTTTACACATATTATGAAATCTACCTTTTAGCAATAATTAATAATAAAATTGATCATATTAACCTTAATTTGTTCATTGAAAATATAACAAATACTCCTAGGCTCTTTACTCCAATGACATCTTTGGAAAAAGAAGTTAATTCCTTCTTGATATCTAAAAAAATCAAATATTATGGACCACAAAAAAAAAGGCCAAAAATCAATTAAAATGGACCGGAAAAAATATTATACAGGGCTAATCATTTATTATTATCCAACGTTGGAATATGGATGAAATAATACAATGGTTCATTTGAGATGGTAATGAAACAAAGTATTAAAATGATACAACTTTTATCCCGGAATTATTTTTCCCAATTTAAGGGTAACCAAATGTGCCCAAATACAGTTTCCCTTCCGGACTAACAATTCCAAATAATCTTAGATCTTGCTTAAATTTATAAAAACAAATTAACAATTCGACACAAAAAACATCTGATTTTATCAAGCCGTTACTTGGGAACCAAGTGTTACAATGGTATGGTGTCCAAAACTTCAAACTTAGATGGCTAAGGTTCATTATTACCATTACTTTGCTAAAAGTTAACTTCAATATAATTTGCCTGAGAATATTGATCTTAGTAAAACTAGATTTTACTAATAAGTTGTCAAACAAGATTGTAGCGGCGAAAATGTAATGCTAAACCAAAATTGGTAACCCGAACACGTGATCCTATTACCTATACTGTAAATCTAGTGGCTTGATTGCGTTGTTTGAAAAGTGTGCATGAAAGAGTTTCTACACTTGGCTAAGGACAAAAATTGTAGCTACTAATTTTTTTCACTTCTTTTTTCTTTTCCTTCGTACTTTTGAGAGGGAGAGGGCCAAAAAGGATTATAATTTCGTATCAAGAAATAAAGGTCACCTAGCTAATACAAATATTAATGACTGTTCGAATTCATAACTTATCGGTCATTCGAAGATAACTTTATCAGTCCTCCAAAGTTTCCTTTTTTAGTATCAAAAAAATATCTTTTCATTTTTCATGTTTGATTAAACCAAAATTTAAGATAACATTTTTATTTAATTGGTGGAAAATACTTATGATATAAATTTAGTGCAGTGACTATTAATTCCCTAAATATCCCATTTAATTTTCTGCATCGAAATTGTCTGAAAATATTTTTCGCTCACCAATCAAATACTCAGGAATAAATAAAAAGCTCACTTATTTTGTTGAAATAATTTTCTATAAAAAAATATTTTCCTTAATATATGTAAAAAACATGCTTTAGAATATTGTCTCTATTTCTTGGACCTACCTATGACCCAAAAAAAGGTGAGTTTGATACTCTTTTTTCATATACACCGGAAATTACAAAATTAGATTATCAAACCTATGTCCTTTTATAACATTCAAATAATTGATCATTAGATCTTTGTGTCTCATCAGTACGTTCATCATTTTATTGACAGGCAACAAAGGCTAACAACTCTTTATATGAAGATAGGAGCAGTAAAAAGGACTTAAATTCTCGTCTTAGGAATCAGCATGTATAAAAGATTTCTCTTTTTGTCGGTCGGAGTTTTCATCAGTATTAAATCTAGCACTTTTGCTGGACAAACTTCAAGAAAAAAAAAAAGAAAAAGCAACCTATGCTATATGTTTTCATGCTTTTACATTTTTGGTTCCTTAAAACCTACTTGTCCTTCTTAAAAACTACAGAGACTAAATTAAACACTCACAAAGACAGAAAGGAAAATTTCGAGTGGCATTTTTACTAGATTTAAGTAGGCAAAGTTGAAGCAGTATTCCATTGTAACACCGAGTTGGAATCTTACACGAGCCTAACAAGCCTAACCTCTTTTTACCTAACAAAATCAAACCTTTAGGTTAACAAAGTAGAGTGGGTTACAGAAGCAAATCTACTATGTAAGCTACGAATTCATTGAACTCTGTAATTTTTGTTCAAGTTCTTTATATATATATATATATATATATATAATATTTAAAAACATTTAACAGTGAAGTTCATTATTATATTATTATA
Organism: Nicotiana obtusifolia; assembly: GCA_002018475.1. Lineage (NCBI taxonomy): Eukaryota > Viridiplantae > Streptophyta > Magnoliopsida > Solanales > Solanaceae > Nicotiana > Nicotiana obtusifolia. Next base: position 40,830 of record MCJB01009034.1, read on the forward strand.
CATTAACTTGAGATCGTCTTACAGGAATTCACAATTTTCAAATCCTGAATATATCTCCGTTGGACTATATATATAATCAAAAGAGATTTATGCATTTAAACGAGGAGGAAATAAGAGTCTTTTAGTTAGTCCACAATATTCAAACCGACTTTCCACTAGGCTGTTGATTAGAGCTTTTTTGAGGAATGACAAGTAGGAGTGTACATAGACCGAGTTGGTTCGATTTTTATCATAATCAAATCAAATCAACTATACCGGTTTGGATTGGTTCAGTTTTGGCGGGTTTTTGGGGTTTATTTGTTACTTAACATATATACTTATAAAAAATTTAACAAAGTAAGACTGAAATAATATTTTAGTAAAAATTTAAAAAATATTAAATATTCTTATGGGAGAATTTACTTAGTAACACATAATAGTTATTTTTTTAGTCTTCTAACAATAATTTTCGTTGATGTACACTTTCAAGGTTAACCGAATTTAGTAATTAAACATAAAAATCAATATGATACCTAAATAATAATAAACACTTCAAATTCGAAATAGATATAAGAATTTAATAGATCTTGACATATGAATATGGAAGAACAAAGAGATCGATGCATTTTAGTAAAACTTGATAAGAAAGTGATCATACAACCTATTATTTAAGGTTAATAAATATGTAGCACTTCATATTTTCTTAAATATTATATCTCGTAATAGAATCTCAAATATTTCTATACTTTTTTTAAAGAAATTCTATATATTAAAATTATATATTTATATGTCAGTTTGGTTCGGATTTTTTTACTCAATACCAAATGAAATCAAACCAAACTTAATTAAATTTTTCAATCAGTTTAATTTGATTTTTCGTTTTGATACAATTTTTCGATTTGGTTTGTACGCCCCTAATGACAAGTATGGCGTACCATGTTTTGTTGACTAGGCGTTTTAGTAGTATAATGATTTCGGATAAAGCTTTACACTTGTGATGTAAGTTTGTAAAATGTTTAAAGAAATTCCAGCTTAAGATATTAAATTGTTAATGATAAAGTATTTTACAAATATATATTGAAAAGTGCAATATTGAAAAGAGGATTTTATAAATAAACATGCAATATTAAAAAGAGGATTTTATATAAGGAGATTCAAAATTATCACACTTAAAAGTTTAAAATATTTTTTTATGACTAAGTATGTCATAAAAATATATACATAGACGTGCAGTGGCATAATCATGATTTTTATATGAGGGGATCCAAAATGTAATACCTAAAATTTGAACATACGAACTAAAGCAATTTTAAAATTTTCTTTACCACTTTACTAGAATTTTTCCTTAATAAGGTTAATGAAATTTAACAACTTATATTGACCCGAAAATTTAATTTTTACCCTATTTGCAATAAGGACTCAAGAACTTATTATAACCAGAAAAACTAATTTTTACCTTATTTATACAGTAGATGCAAATCATTTTATATAATATATTTTCTTTTGTCTCAAAAAAATTACTTATCTTTTGCTATTTCACTCTAAAGGTCACTAGTCGCAAAGTAATATTTCCAGCAACTTTTTAATGATGTGGCACCTAATTTTTAAAGTAAGAAAATAAAAAATATTAAACTCAACCCATTTTAACTAAAAGAATCTCTTATCTGACTCTTGACTAAAATATATTATGTTAGATCATTTAACTTAGTTCACTTAGGAGTCAACAAACAAGCTCTCGCGAAAAGAAATTGTCACCGAACAAATACGCGGTGCGTTTATAGTACTGTACTTTTTCTGCTATGGTACCGTGTACGATAATTGTTGGGTCGAAATAATGACGTTATGAGAAAGCTAATAAACATAACAACAACAAATTAAGACGACAAATTAAAAATACTAAATAAGGCGTAATAATTTATTATGATTTGATCAATCGACCTATATATGATCCACGACTAATATAAAAGAGAATTTTTTTTTGGAAGAATAATCTTTCCCTAAACAAAACTCTTGTAAGGGCTACACTGCGGATGCTATTGTGAAGAAGAGCAATTCTCAGCTCATGGTTCACAATCTCTGTGAGCCCTAACACATGCAGATTGAGGGGAGCTAGTTTCAGAGAGAGAAAATGAAGCAATCAGCTATGCATAGCTTTATATACGTGTTGCTATCATCATCATTAACCGACCTTCTCAGCACTCCTAATTACAGCTATAACTAACTATATAACTCCCGTTAATACTACTAACTACAGTTACTCTGTTAATGCTACTAACTAGAGTTACTACACCACAATTACTTAACCAATCCCACTCTCAATACTCCCCCTCAAGCTGGTAGGTGCAAAAACATTGAGCACTCCCAGCTTGGACATAAAATACTCATGTTGTGGTCTTCCTAAAGCCTTTGTAAGAATATCTGCTAGCTGATCCTTTGTATTGACATGAACTGTCTTTATCATCCCTTGTTGAATCTTTTCTTGAATGAAATGGCATCTATCTCGAAATGCTTTGTTTTTTCGTGATACACTGGATTTGCAGCCATCTTTAGTGCTGCCTTGTTACAATGTAACTCAACAAGCATTTCAATTTCAGCTCCAAGTTCTCTGACAATCCTATCACCCAAACTAATTCTGACACAATAGAAGCTATGCTTGTGTACTCAGACTCTGCGGAGCTCCTTGACACATTGTTTTGTTTCTTTGCTTTCCAAGAAATAAGTGAATCACCATGCTTCACTATGAATCATGTGATTGACTTTCTGGTATTTGGACATGATGCTCATTATGCATCACAATATGCAATAATTTTATTACACTTCCTGCTACTCATCAATACTCCCATTCCTGGTTCCCTTTTAATGTACCTTACAATTCTTAATGCTACCTCCTAATGAGATTTTTTAGGCTGTTGCATGAACCGGCTGAGTGTCTGCATAACAAAAGTAATATCAAGCCTGGTTAATTTCAGGTACAACAGCTTACCAATCAACCTTTGATACTGTTCTTTATCTTCAAATAGCTCATCAGTGTTTTCCCCTGTAACATCATTTTGATTCTTTGCTGGTAAATTTTTGATTGTTGTCAAGAGGTGTGTTGACTGCTTTGGAGGCACCCAATCTCACATCAGAGATGATTTCTAAAGAGTATTTTCTCTGATTCATCAAGATTCCTTGTTGTGATCTACAGAATTCAATCCCCAAGAAGTACTTTACTTCACCAAGGTCTTTTATTTTGAAGGCTTCTTATAAGTCCTTTTTTGTGGCATGAGAGTCCTCCGTTTCTAGAAACAGATGGTACTGTGATTGCTTTCTGATTTTGAAAGGAAAAATTATTTTCCTGAAAACAACATCTCTATTCACAAAGAATTTATGATTAGTCAAATCAAGTAACACATAGCCTTTAGTCACTTTTGAATACCCCATTAGAATAGTTGTTATAGCTCTTGTATCAAACTTATCATGGTTGTTCAGTTTCTTGACATAGCAAAGACATCCAAATGGCTTTAAATTGCTGCAAGTTGGCTTTGTATTTATGAAACATTTCATATGGGCTTTTACCACTCAGAACCACTGATGGCAGTCTATTAATGATGTAAACTGCAGTGAGAATACAGTGCCTCCGGTACCTCAAGGGAATTCCTCCTTGAAATCTCAAGGCTCTTGCTACTTCCAATATGTGTCTATGCTTCCTCTCTTCCATCCTACTGAGGAGTATAGACGCAAGGCTTCTGATACACAATTTCATGCTGTAAAAGATCACTACATTCATTGTTTAAGAATTCTCCTCCATTATTTGATCTAATTGCCTTGATTGTTCTGTTAAATTGATTATGTATCAATTTAAAGAAGTTTCTTAGCACAACCACCACATCACTTTTCAGCTTCAATAAGTACACCCAAGTCTTTTTAGAGTGATCATCTACTATAGTTTGCCATCAAAAGTTTGTACATTATAAGGCCCTAATACATTAATGTGTAACAAGTTGAAAACTTCACAAGCTCTACTAGTACTGTCTGGGAAAGGCTGTCTAGTGTGTCTAGCTAACGGGCACACAACACATTTTTCCAACTGACTTCTACAATTATTCTGAGAAAAATAAAAAATTTGACTCAATGACTTCAAAAAGGCATGGCCTAATCTATTATGCCAAAGCTCAACATCTTGTTTCTCCTTGCTTGCAACCAAGCTAACCAACTGATTTGCATTGTCCTTAGTAGGGGCTTGTGTAAGAAGATATAGTCCTCATCTTTTCTTACCAATTCCCTGACCTTCCCACTGCAAAGGTCCTGGAACAAACAAAATTCAGGAAAAAACAAAGCTGAGCATCTCAATTCTCTTGTGAGCTTTGACACTAGTTGTAGATTATACTTAAAATCTGGGATGTACATCACATTACTCAATACCTTATTTTTCAATCTACAAGTTCCTGTAACTGGTATCCTCAAGATGTGATGAACAGGTGCAGCAACATCCTTATTATCAGCAGCATCAAAAGGATTGAAACTAGTAACAGTTGTGCAACCAAAGAAGTGGAGAACAAGCTTAGTAGCAAGAACATCAGCATCCTTGCTATTCTTTATCCCTATTCCCATGTAACTACTACGCTAGATTTACAGGTACACAGGGCTATCAGCAGCAGAATACACAGGGAAACAATACAATTAGCATTGCGCAACTGGAACAACATGATGGACAGCAAGATGGCACAGCTAATGCATCTGCAACACCCCCCCCCCTCTCCCCATTTTTTGGAAAACTTTTGTATTTTGTTAGAAGTAGAATCAATTTTATAAGATGGACTCTACTTCAAATCACTCCTTTAATAGAATTAGGAACATCTAAATTTTGTACAGTTGACCTAGATCCAACACTCACTGTTTTTGTATATATGACTGTCGATCCATCTATAGGATCGACAGCCATTACATCACTATAGGTCTAACATCACTATAGATCTAACTCACCTTAGCTATCTAGGTACAGTTGGTCACCAAAAGTGGGTGATCAGGGATGTACACCTTCCCTATATGGAGGTCAGGTCGATGCCCCCCTCCATCTGTACTTTTTATTATTATATTTATGAAAATCAGCCCTACTGCATTAGAATCTGTACACTGTTAGAACACTATCCAGTGGTATTAGTGTGTTATCATGCTCATTCTGGAGGTGGGATAATAGTGTACGATGGTATAATGCAGTGAGGTAATTTGTTTTAAAAAAAAAAAAATCTACAAGTTCCTGAATGAGTCACATGTGTGAAGGATCCATTAGGTAAATTAACTCTTTTTTCTTTTGGATCTCCTACTTTTACTGTGTTTTCCAACAGACTCAAGTAAGAGGTCATGTAATTTGTCGCTCCAGTGTCTATAATCCACTTTTTGTTTTCTGATTCTACTAAAAAGGCAGTAATAGCATCATTAATTGCCATGTTGACTGAATTGACTGAGCTGTATGCTACATTTTCCTTGCCAAATAGCTTCAAAATTTGATCATATTGCTCTGGTGTGAAGTAGGGACCTTTAGCATCATTACCTGCTCTAGTGCCTTCAGAGTTCACACTCATTTCTGCTGTATTAGCATAATAGCTGCCCCGTACCTCTTGATTCCTTTTATCATTCACAACAATATTGTTAGCTATAGTTCCTCCATACCTTTTCTTAGGTTTGAAATCAATAGGATATCAACTTATTTTGTAGTATTCAACACGAGTATGTCCTTTTATCTTGCAAAAGTCACATTAAACATTGTAGTTCCTCTTTACAAGTTGCATATTCCTTCCCTTAGCGATCATCAATGCGTTCATTTCTACATTATCTACTGCTGCCATGGTGTTTTTCATGCTCCGCTGGCTCTCTCTTTCAATCAGCATCGAGTAGGCCTTGTTCATAGTTAGTATGGGAATCACCATTAGGATTTGGCTACGAGCTTGCTCGTATGATTCATTCAATCCCATCAGAAATTGCAGTACCTTCTGTCTCTTTGTGAACTCCACATAATCACGAGATCTGGGGAAATCGCATGGAGATGGATCTAGGGCATCAAACTCATCCCACAGCAAGCGTAATTTTGAAAAATAAACAGCAACACTACTGGTTCCCTGAGTCACAGTCGCAATTTGTTTGTGAAGCTAAAAAATTTGAGATCCATCAATTTTGTCGAATCTCTCCTTCAAATCACTCCAAACTGCACTAGCACTTCATGAATACACTATTTCACTAGGCAATTGACTTGAAACGCAATTCATTATCCACGACAACACAATTGCATTGCATCTCTCCCAAAGATCAGTTAGATTTGGACCCAAACTTCTCCTTTGTACATGTTCCGTCGATGAACCCTAGCTTATTACGACCTAGGATTGCAATCCTCATTGCACGACTCCATACTGAGTAGTTTTCTGATCTTGTTAGCTGCAGAGAGATCAACACAGTCCCTGAATTATCGGTAGAATTGAGGAAAAGAGGATGATTATGGCTCAATTTCTTTGGTACTTCATTGTCTACCTCCGTCGCCATGTTTCTCACAAACTCCGTGTGTAATCAAGCTTCCATTGAAGAATTCGTCCACATTAATGGCCGCTAGGGCTATAATACCATGTGAAAAAGAGCAATTCTCACCATGGCTCAAAATCTCTGTGAGCCCTAACACATGCAGATCGAGGGGAGCTAGTTTCAGAGAGAGGAAATGAAGCAATTAGCTGTGCACAACTTTACACGTGTTGCTATCATCATAATTAACCGACCTTCTCAACACTCCTAATTACAGTTATAACTAACTATCTGACTCTCGTTAATACTACTAACTACATTTACTCTGTTAATGCTACTAACTAGAGTTACTATACCATAATTACTTAACCAATCCCACTCTCAATAGCTATTGTGTTATTGGTTAAGAAGGAAGAATCCTAAATCTATAGAAGAGCAAAATCTCTCCTCAAAGAACAGGATAAATATGAAAGAATAATTTTTCACGCAAAAAAGTAATTTTAATCATAGTAGAGAATCAGGATAAACTCTAACAATAACAACCACTATTTCTTAGAAAATGGGTAAACCCTAACAATAACAACCACTGTTTCTGTGACAATGACTATATTAACTTGATATACATGTAGTTTTAGTTTGAGCTTAATTAGCAAAAGGGTGCATCCTCAAGAATATAGATTGATCCTTTGATTTTTTAGGTTATGGTGTAATAAATTTCATGTTGTGTTACACTATTTTAGGAGGATATATTGAAAGGATCTAACCCCTATAACTCCTATATATTGTTTTAAGGAAAAAAGAAACCGCATCTCACTTCATGCTTCCTCTTTGTTTTGCTTTTTCTTCTTCTTCTTCTTGTAAGCAACATTAATGGTGTGCTAGAAAGTAGGTGACCAGTGATGGAGAAAGTAACATTCCACCCAAAAATGCAAACTCCCACTTCAATTTTTCAACATAGGCTTCAATTTCTTAACTGGACTAGGTTAGGTTGCTGGAAGATGGTGTAATGTGGTACAAAGGACTGAAACTACAAGGTAAATGGCATACATTTTCTACTGCGCGTTAATAAATTCATTTCTCTTTTTGTCTTTTTTTTCATGAATTCATCCAAGTACATGGATATGATACGGGGATGTTCAGAGAAAAATCCGAGAAATTTGAATTCAATAAGTTAAAAATAAAAGTATTTTAGTTATGTATATTTTTAAACAAAAATTACATGCACATACATCATTTGAGCTAAAAGTAATTCAATGCAAATTCACAATAAGTGAGGGACACAGGTTAAAGAATAAACAGCGAGAACTTCAGAGTTAAAATGTGTGCAAAGGGACGGGAGAACAAATTAAAACTTTCTAATAAAATTGAGTGGGAATAGATAATTATCATACGAATCACAAACTAATTTTAAGACTCTTCACTGGTGACACGAATCCCTATAATAGATTCAACTAAAGTTGGAAGACTTCTTCTCAATTAATGAATCCGAACTTACTACTTAAATCACGGCACTTTTTTTCACCATCTATGTATTTTTCTTGTAGTGGACACAGCTAGGCATAAGGACCTAAGACCTAAGTCGGTCAAACTTTTGTAGCGAAGTAACTAGATGTTCACTCTCTATCAACATCCAAATAGAAATAGTTGCATGCACCCAACATTATTGATTGTGTAGGGCACAAAAGTTAAAACAAATGATACTTATATAAAAGTCTTTTTCTTTTCCTTTTCTTCTTTTCTTTGCTTCTAATTAATAATATATGAGAGTTGCATAAATCAAAGTATGGTAAATTAATGAGAGATAATATGATAGATATATTCTTTGTATTAGGATAATTTTGTTTTAAAAAAACTAATTTTTTTACTTTGCTTCTACTTTTACTGCTACTCAAATGGTTCACTGGTATTCAATATATCTCCAGGGGCAATTGTTTCGATTATTTAACACTTAGCCATAAGCGCTTCATCCCATATTATCAATTTTGTTTTCCTTATAAATTTAGCGTTGTTGCTCTGCTTTGATATGTTTGTGATGGTTATTTCAGTTTTTTGAAGAGGTATATCAAATCTAAAGTGAGTAGCCTCATTATAAAATCGTTGCTGGTACACCATTTGTTATTACTGCTAACAGTATCATGCTTTTTGATTTGACATTTGCACGTAATGCATGACATAAAAATATTATTTCGATTCCTTCGGAGATATCTACAAAGGATAATCCCGCTATAAGAGTCGACTCTTTATAATATAATCTTGAAAGCTTGTTCTTATTTAGGATTCAGCTTAGATTGTGCTTCTTCAACATACACTTGTATGGTTGTTTGATTTTTAATACTATAATAACATCTTTTACTTTGTGTTCTAATTTTTTAAAATCTCTAACGCTCTTTTTATGGAATAAATTTATGTACCATTAGATTTTTTCTTAAATTGAAAAGTAATTTTATCCATATGATAAATTTAAAAATAATTAAATTAAATTCTCTTGCTAAATAATTAATTGAAAGATTTAATTATTTGATCTTAACACAATATAATTTATTTTTTGCTGATTCAGATTCTTAATATTAGTTCATCTCTTATTTTGAAGATTTGATCTTAATTATAATTTTATCCACCTTAAATTTTCTTTTAAAGAGTAAAAAAGATCGATCTGGCATTCTACTTTTAAATCTTTATGTTTGCAGAATCATTAGTGGTATTGACTCTTACCGATTATTTTTCTTTCTATTTCTCACACATGTATATTTTTAAATATTTTCTTATTTGTTGTTTAATAATTGAGTATATTTTTCAATATTAGACGAAAAATTGAATAAAAAATATATTATTTGAGTAGGAAAACAATTTAAATATAATATAAAAATATATTACGGGGGATATTTTTTCTCAATTTCAACGGTTTATGCAGTCCATTTAATATTACTTTTATTTTCTCTTAGTATTGGATATTATGGAGTGGTAATGTACTGTCAATATGGATGATTCTTATGAAATTGATTTTATTAAACCTTCCTATATATTTTTAATAAGAATTTAATAGATAAAATTTATTAATTATAAAATATTAAATATTAAAAAATTAACATAGAAGGTCTTGTTGTCCAAAACAAATATGTTATTTTAGTTATGATCTTTCCCTATGAGTTCTTCTATTTAATATTTTAGGACTATTTTGGTCTATCAATATTGTATTCGTGCTTTTATAATAATATAAGCTCTCCTTTTTCTAAATAAATTTGGACAATATAATACATTCTCAAATTAAATTAGTAATAGCACATTATAATACGTTTTCAAATTAAATTAGTATTAGAAATTTTAACAAGTATATCCTAAAAGTAATAGGATTACATGATTAAAAATATGTCTCTATCCTGAAGGTAATTATACTAATAGAAAACCTAACGTGTTCCTAAAGGTATTAGGTTTACATGCTAACATGTAGTATTGTATGTCTATGCTCTAAATTAATTATACTAATAGAATTCATAAAGGTAATTACGTAGGATTCCTAACTTGTAGTATTATGTTCTAAAACTAATAGGATTACAAATGTCTAGAATTTCGGTTATGTCCTTTTATTGTGAGTTATTATGCTTAATATTATAAGGTTATTTTAGTAAACCGACATTATATTCATACTTTTATAATAATGTAGATTTGCAATTTATTAGGATTTTAGTTATACTTCAATCAATGGGTTTGCCGTTTAATTTATTGGTAATGATAATTTGATCTATCTCGAAATGAATTTAGCTAATTGAACTAAAATTTATAGCATATTCACTTTAACAGCGTTAAATTCTGTTGTAGCCCCCTTTTTAATCTATCTATATTACGTTAGAAACTTATTTACTCCCATTAGACGTTTTAACTTAATTACAATTTCTTGTAATAAATGTGAATTCATTACACTCACATCTTGTCCTTTTTCTTGCATAGTCCATAGGAGTTTGCAAACAATTTCCCTATTCCATGTCCCTACATCAAGTAAATTCAATCCACCTGCTGCTCTAGGATGGCACAGTTTGTCCCAAGCCAGTAGTGCTTTCTTTTGGTACCTCCACTCTTCTAGTCCATAGGAATGTTCGACATACATTCTCAATTAGTTGGATCAGCTTCTTTGGCAACAGAACCATCTGGGACCAGAATACTTGATTAAAGAAGAGAACATTTTTAATGAGTTGTATTCTCCCTGCATAAGATAGAAATCTTGAAGTCCAAGACTGGATTCTCCCTAACATCTTCTCAATGAGAGGCTGGCATTGAACTAATGATGGTCTTTTGGTGCTTAGGGGCACTCCCAGATATCTAACTAGTAATGTCCCTTTTGAGAAGCCTAAGACTTGCAATATCTACTGTTGAATATCAATACTTACTCCTCCAAGGAAAATAGAGCTTTTGTCAGCATTAGCAACTAATCCTGAGGCCTTTGAGAATTTTTGAAAGCATTTATACAACAATTGCACAGATATGATAGCACCTCTACAGAAGAGCAGTAAATCATCAGGAAAGCTGAGTTGGACAATATTCATTTTGGCACACTTAGGATGATCATTGAAGTTAGGATCCCTCCTGAGTGTCTTCAGAAGTCTGGTCAAATACTCCATAGCCTTTGTGGGGTGCTGAGCCAAAGCAAGCCTCTTGGATTGTTCAAAAGATTCTGAAAGCTAAGAACTACTTTGAGAAATCTGGATATGTAGAAGAGGATGTAGTAGGAATGGACAAGTTCCCCATAAAGGCCATATATATGCAGCTTAGAGGAGACTTGGTTAAAGTATCCTAGAGGAAACTAGTTTGCAATAATGCTGGGTTGCCTAAGTGGATTTTTACTTTATACCTGACTGCTCATAGAAGACTACTAACAAAGGACATATTGACGGGATGGGGCTGTTTGGATGACACAACTTGCCTACTATGCAATACAGAAGAAGAAAACATCGACCATCTCTTCTTCAGTTGTTAATATTCAGCACAAGTGTGGACAACAATGTTGGAATAGCAAGGGATACACAGACATGTGATGCCATGGGCAAATGAGATAGCACGAGCTGAGAGAGACTACAAGGGAAGGAGCACAAAAGCTGAAGTATACAAGTTGACGCTTGCAAACAGCTTGTACTATATTTGGCAAGAAAGGAATGGCAAAAATATTTCAAGCAAAGCAAAGGTTAGCAGCAATAATTGGTAGGTTAATAACACAAGATGTACATGGTCGAGGGGCTTCTAAGCTGAGATTACAGGGAAGATTAATGGAGCTTAACTACTATCCAACTGTTCAATTAGATGTTTAAATAGTAGGTATAGCAGTTTGTAAGAGAGAAGGAAAGACGAGTAGCTGAATTTGGGACTGCTGTCCAGATCAGGCTAGAACAGAATAATTTGTAAATATTACTGGTAAATAAAATTTTTTAATTACTAAAAAATCTTAATAATAATTTGATATATAATTTACTAATTATATACAAATTAGTATTAAATTAGTATTTCTTGACAGTAGTATCATGACCCAATTTTTCTATGGGCCGTGATGGCGCCCAGTTCCGCCACTAGGCAAGCCAACAGTGAACTAACCACATGATTTCTCCTTTTAATAAGATTCCAAGTAATTAGATTTTCATTAATTAAACGGTTACAAAAGAACAAATTTAAATAAATAAGACGGAAGCACCTAAGTGCAATCATGACAATAGTGATAATCCCAAATCCATAAAGTCTATTAGTGTGTGTGCCAAGACCTGGCGTCCAAGTGTATGAGCTACTAGTAGAATATATAAAATACTAAATTACTGTCTGCAATGAAGTAGACAAAAAGCAAAATACAAAAGAAAGACTTCGGGTGCTGTAGAACGACTAGAAAGGCAGCTCATCGCTCAGTCTCGGAGTATCAGGGGTGTGCGGTGGGGTGACTACCATATGCACCTGCCTCAAAACCTGCGCGGTTAGTGCAGAAGTGTGGCGTGAGTACATAAACAACATGTACCCAAAAAGTATCAAGTCTAACCTCGAAAAATTAGTAACAAGCGTCGACTTCGACACTTACTATGGGCTAACAATAAAATGCAGGAATTATAAATAAGCATGGATTATGTAAAACAATTAATATAACTCAGTAACAAGCAGAGAATAATAATTCTTTCACTATCAACAAATTCTGAGTCAATTCCAGTCATTTAAATAATTATAACAGCTCAAGCCATAAATTAATATCAAGTAAAGTTAGGCTCCAAATATTATCACGCACGATTTATGTTGAGGTCGTACGACCCGTTCCGAAAAAATATTGTGCACTGCCGAGGGTCGAATGACACGAATCATAGATGCATCTATTAACCTGTCAACGGCCCGCTCCCATGAGAGTAGAAGAAATTTACCTCGCTCGTGGAAATACTTGCGATGCGAGTGAACATAGATTTCTCAAAGTTATTATAAAATTCTTCCATTCTTCCCCACACATATGAAATTTAAACGGGAGACTTTAAATCTCAAAATCCTTAATCTCAGCTCTACTTAAGATAATTAATAATGCATGACCAACATAATAGAGCAAACGAAGCATGGTGTAAGCCTAAGGCTACCCGGATATCACATAAAATATAGCTACGCACGAACTTTCGTCACCTAGTGCGTATGTAGCTCCCTACGCATATAATTCACAATACAAATACACCTAAGGGGATGAGTTCCCTCTTACAAGGTTAGGTAAGAGACTTACCTTATCTCAAAGCTCGCTTTCCGATCTTAAATTCGCTCTAAAGCCTCAACTCGGTGCCGAAGAATCCGAAACGAGTCAAATGTTGTATAAATAAATCAACATTTGTGGGTATTATAATAATTAAATGTTCCATAGTTCATAATTTAACTATTATAATAATTAACCAACCTTAAATGGAAGATTCTTAAAATTTGTCCTCGGTCCCATGTGCCAGGGTTCCGAAAATTTCGAAGAAAGTTGTTACCCATAACCTCACGAATTCAAATATATAATTTTCACTCAATCCATAACTATTTTTGTGGGTAAATCCAATTTTTATCAAAACCTAGGGTTATTCATCTAAACTCATTACTTTCACAATTTTACATGTTAAAATCTACCCATAATTTATGCATTTAATTCACCATAGAGATTACTTATCTCAAAGTGCTAGGTGAAAACCCCCTTCCAAGAGCTCCAAAATCGCCCAAGAGATGAAGGAAAATGAGCCAAAATAGCCTAAGTCCTGCATTAAATAAACCATTCTGCCTCCTGCGATTTCCGCACCTGCGGAAAAATCATCGCAGATGCGGCCCTTGCCCATTTGGCCTACTTCTGCATCTGTGACGATTGGCTCGCTTCTGTGGGTCAGCTCCAGCGACGCGCATGCCGCTCCTGCGGCTTTGGCCGCTTCTGTGGTTTCCTCCATCGCACCTGCACGTTTGCAGGTGCACACACTCACCTGCATCTGCGGTTCTTAGGATGCTCTTGCTTGGCCGCTTCTACGGCTGTTGGCTCGCTTTTGCGAGCTCGCACCTGCAGCTAGCCCTCCGCAGGTGCGATTGAACCAGAAGCTGGATGGTTCAAGTGCTCACCCAAGGCCAAACGACCTCCGCGCATCATCCGAATGGCATTCGGTGCCCCCGAGGCCCCGTCTATACATACCAATAAGTTTGAAATCATAAAACGAACTTGCTCATACCCTCGGAACGCGGAAAACAACATTAAAACTAAGAACTGCAACCCAAAACCAATAGGATCAACTTATGAACTTCAAATTCTTTCAACTTACTCCGAACGTGCCAAGACATACTTAAACTACTCCGAATAACACTAAATTTTGCGTGCCAGTCTTAAATCACCATACGAAACTATTACCTGGCTCGGAATCTCAAATGGACCTCGATAAAACCAAAATCTACTCCGAACCAAATTTAATGAACTTTAAAACCTTCAAGGCGCTAACTATCATTATTAAACGCCAAAATGCTCCCGTGTCATCCAAAACCCGAACTGAACATACCCTCATGTCCAAAGTCATCATTCGAACCTATTAGAACTGTCAAATTCTGGTTTCGAGGTCGTTTGCTCACAATGCTGACTCAAGTCAATATTAGCCCTTAGTCAACCTTAAGGAACCAAGTGTTCTGATTTCAACCCGAACCCTTCCAATTCTGAACTAACCATCCCCCCAATTAACAAAACAGTAAAAGCACATGCTGGGAGTCTTATTTAGGGGAAAGGGGATCTAGAAAGCAAAACGACCGGTCGGGTTGTTACATTCTCCACCTCTTAAATAAACGTTCATCTTCGAACGGGTCTAGAATCATACCTAGAGTGCTGAATAAGTGTGAATATCTGCTCCGCATGTCCTCCTCGGCCTCCTAAGTCGCCTCCTTGACTGGTTGTCCCTCCACTGAACCTTTACCGCAGAAATCTTCTTGGACCTCAACTGGCGAACCTGCCTATCAACAATGACAACTGGCTTTTCCTCATAACCCAGGCTCTCATCTAACTGAACCGTGTTGAAGTCTAACACATGTGACTTGTCCGCATGATACCTCCGGATCATAGACACGTGGAAAATCGGATGAACTCCCGATAGACTGGAGGGCAAAACAAGCTCATAAGCAACCTCCCCAACTCGTCTCAACACCTCGAACAGACCTATAAACCTTGGGCTTAACTTGCCCTTCTTCCCGAACCTCATGATTCCCTTCACTGGCGAGACTTTCAAGAGAACCTTCTCGCCCACCATAAACAATAAATCAGGCGCCTTCTGATCCTCGTAACTCTTCTGTCTGGACTGTGCTGTGCGAAGCCACTCCTGAATCAACTTCACTTTTTCCAAGGCATCCTTCACAAAATTAGTGCCATATAACTTAACCTTGCCAGCCTCAAACCATTCGATGGGAGAACGACATCGCTGACCATATAAAGCCTCAAATTGAGCCATCTCAATGCTGGACTGATAATTATTGTATTAAGCAATCGGCCAAAGGCAAGAATCTATCCCACTGCCTCCGAAGTCAATCACACATGCTCTGAGCATATCCTCCAAGATCTGAACTGTCCGCTCCGACTGCCCGTCTGTCTGCGAAAGAAAGGCTGTGCTGAGCTCTACACGGGTCCCCAACTCACTCTATATGGTCCTATAGAAATGCAAAGTAAACTGAGGGCCTCTATTTGATATGAAGGAAACAGGCACACCATGCAACCGAACAATCTTCTGAATGTAAATCTGGGCCAACCTCTCTGAAGAATACGTGGTAGCAACCGGAATGAAGTGTGCCGACTCGGTCAACCTATCGACAATGACCCAAACTGCATCAAACTTCCGCAAGGTGCGAAGGCAACCCAACTACGAAGTCCACAGTAGTGCGCTTCCATTTCCACTTAGGTATAGTCATCTGCTGGAGTAAGCCACTTGACTTATGATGCTCATACTTAACCTGCTGACAATTTAGACACCTAGAAACATACTCAACTATATCCTTCTTCATCTGCCGCCACCAATAATGCTGTCTTAGGTCGTGATACATCTTCGTAGTACCTGGATGAATGGAATAACGAGAGCTATGTGCCTCCTATAGGATCTTCTCCCTCAAGCCATCAACGTTAGGAACACATAGGCGACCTGAAGTCGTAGAACACCATCCTCACCGATAGTAATATCCTGACCACCGCCCTACAGTATCGTTTCTCTGAGAACCAGCAAGTGTGTATCATAAAACTAGCGAGCCTTGATCTGCTCGAATAGTGAAGACTGGGAGACAACACATGCAAGAACTCGACTGGGCTCTGAAATATCCAACCTCATGAATATGTTAGCCAAAAATTGAATGTACGAAGCTAATGACCTCTCCTCTGCTGCAATGAAGGCCAAACTACCCATACTCTCCACCTTTCTACTCAAGGCATCCGTAACTACGTTTGCCTTGCCCGGATGATAAAGGATGGTGATATCATAGTCTTTTAGTAACTCAAGCCACCTGCCCTGCCTCAAATTGAGATCCCTCTGCTTGAACAAATGCTGCAAGTTGCGATGATTGGTGTAAACCTCACAGGACACCCTATAAAGATAATGCCTCTAGATCTTAAGTGCATGAACAATCGCAGCCAACTCCAAATTGTGTACAGGGTAATTCTTCTCGTGGGGCTTCAGCTGACGCGAAGCATATGCAATAACTCACCCCTCCTGCATCAATACACAATCCAAACCAATGCGTGTAGTGTCATAGTACATAGTGTACATCCCTTAACGAGAAGGCAACACTAACACTGGTGCTGAAGGCAATGCGGTATTAGCTTTTGGAAGCTCACCTCGCAATCATCGGACCATCGAAACGAAGCACCCTTCCGGGTCAATCTAGTCAAAGGTGCTGCAATAGATGAGAAGCCCTCTACATACCAGCGATAATAACCTACTAACCCCAAGAAGCTCCCCATCTTTGTTGTTATGGTGGGACGAGGCCAACTCTGAACTGCCTCGATTTTCTTGGGGTCAACCTTAGTACCCTAGCCTGATACAACATGTCCCAAGAATGCTACAGAATCTAGCCAAAACTCACACTTGGAGAACTTAGCATATAGCTTCTGTTCCCGCAAGGTCTGAAGTACCACTCTCAAATGCTGCTCGTACACCTCCATGCTGAGCGAGTAGATCAAAATGTCATCAATGAAGACAATGACAAACGAGTCAATATAAGGCCTGAACACCCGATTCATCAAATCCATAAACGCCGCCGGGGCATTAGTCAAGCCAAAGAACATCACTAGAAACTCATAATGGCCAAATCTAGTCCGGAAAGCCGTCTTCGGAACATCCGAATCCCAAATCTTCAATTGATGGTACCCCGATCTTGAGTTGATCTTGGAGAACACCCTAGCACCCTGCAACTAGTCAAACAAATCATCAATACGCGGCAACTGGTACTTGTTCTTAATGGTAACTTTGTTCAACTGGTGGTAATCAATGCACATCCGTATAGTCCTATCTTTCTTCTTCACAAATAACACCGGTGCACCCCAAGGAGATACACTCGGTATGACAAACCCCTTTGCTAGCAACTCCTCAAGCTGTTCCTTCAACTTCTTCAACTTTACGGTAAGGTGGAATAGAGATAGGCTGGGTACCTGGAGCCAAATCAATACGGAAATCGATATCACGATCTGGTGGCATGCCTGGAAGATCAGAAGGAAACACATCGGAGAACTCCCGGACCACGTGCACTGAATTAATTACCGGAGTCTCTGTAGTATTATCCCGAACATAATCTAGATAAGCCAAACACCCCTTCTCGACTATGTGTCGAGCCTTCAGAAAGAAGATAACCCGACTAGATGTACTGACAGACGAACCCTTCCACTCCAATCTAGGCAGCTCTAGCATCGCCAAGGTAACGGACTTGGCATGGCAATCAAGGATGGCATGATATGGAGACAACCAATCCATGCCCAAGATGACCTCAAAGTCGGTCATATCGAGCAACATAAGATCCACTCGGGTCTCATAACCACGGAAAGTAACAATGCAAGACCGATAGATTCGATCCACAACAACAGAATCGCCCAATGGTGTGGACATATAAACAGGAGTACCCCAGGACACACGAGTAACAACCAAGAAATGAGCAAACAAGATGAAATATACGAATATGTATACCGTGGATCAAATAGTACCGAAGCATCCCTACCGCAGATAGAAATAATACCTATGATCACGGCATTTGAGGGCACTGCATCTGGTCTGGCTGGAAAAGCATAGAATCTACTGGAGCGCCATTTGACTGGCCTCCACCTATCTGACCTCCACCTCTAGGACAGCCCCTACCCACCTGCCCTCCGCCTCTAGGCAGCCGGACAGCTGGTGCAGTAGCTGGTGCTATAATCATAAGCTTGTGTCCCTGCTGCACTGCCTTGCCCCGAAGTCTAGGACAAAACCTCTTCATGTGGCCAGGATCCCCACACTCATAACAACCTCTAGGAACGGCGGACTGCTGACCGGAAGTCTGACCCTGATGTCCTGAATACCCTCTGGAGGAACCCTGAATAGCTGGTGGCTAGTAGGAGCTCTCTAGCATGGCATTGAAATAAGGCTGCACTGGAGCACTCCGAGGAGGCGGCGATGCTGGATATGTGGGCCTACTAGACTGACCCCTCACAAACTGACCCCTGTCCCTAACCGGGGCACCACTGAACTCTCTAGAATATCGAAACCGCTTATCCCTCGAAGCCTGCTCCCGGCCATGCTAACGTCCACCCTCGATCCTCTGTGTTATCTCTACAACTAGCTCGTAAGAAGTCCCCATCTCAACCTCTCGGGCCATAGTGGCCTGGCTACCAGAGTGCAAACCTGCAACAAACCTCCGCACTCTCTCTACATCGGTCAGAAGTATCATAAGTGCATGGCGAGATAACTCAGAGAATCTTGCCTCATAGTCGATCACTAACATATGGCCCTACTGGAGAAGCTCGAACTGAAAACGCAACTCTTCCATCTGAGAGGGTGGAATATATCTATCCAAGAAGAGGCGTGTGAACTGGTCCCAAGTCATGGGAGGAGAACCTGATGGTCTGGTGAGAAGATATGACTGCTACCACCTACGGGCCCTGCCCTTAAGCTGAAAAGTAGTAAAATCCACCCCATGGGACTCCAATATCCTCATGTTGTACAGTCTGTCCCTGCACCAGTCAATAAAGTCCTGGGGGTCCTCGTGTTGCTCACCTTCAAAGACAGGAGGTTGTAGCCTGGTCCATCAGTCCAATAGCCTATGCAGATCACCGGCTGCATCTAGTATGGGCTCAGGTATAGCTGCTGCAACTGGCTGAGCTCCGCCCACGGGCAGTGCGCCCGGGGTCTGATTTACGGCGGCTGCATACCCTGGAGTCTGAGCGATAGGGGTCTGTGCTCCCCCTCCCGCCTGAGATATGGCAGGGTCTGCTCGAAATTAACCAGCCTGAGTCTTAAAATCCATGAGCTGTAGCATATGGCCCATAACCTCTGGGAATCCCGGTGTGGAGATGAAATCTACCGGGGCTGGTCTTGCTGCAGGCACCTCACCCTGCTCCTCAATAATTGGATCCTCTACTGGATCCACTAGTGGTGCAACTGGAGCAAATCTAGGATGCCCTCATCCTCTACCACGAACCGGTGTCCTCCCTCGGCCTCTGCCTCGGCCCCTAACAACAGTGGAGGCAGCTCCTCCATGGTCTGGAACATCCGTTGCGCGCGTTCTCACCATTTGTGAGAGAATGAGAGAAAAGTACTTAGTACAACACCAACTGCACGATAGGAGATGAAGAAAGAGTATTTCTTTTCCTAACAGCCTATAGCCTCTCGAAGATAAGTACGGACGTCTCCACACCGATTCACAAGACTCTATTAGGCCTGCTCATAACTTGTGAGACCTACGTGAACCTAGTGCTCTGATACCATATTTTCACGACCCAATTCTCCTGTAGGTCGTGATGGCGCCCAGCTCCGCCACTAGGCAAGCCAACATTGAACTAACCACGTGATTTCTCCTTTTAATAAGTTTTCAAGTAATTAGATTTTCATTAATTAAACGGTTACGAAACAACAAATTTAAATAAATAAGACAGAAGCAGCTAAGTGCAATCATGACAATAGTGATATTCCCAAAGCCATAAAGTCTACTAGTGTGTGTGACAAGACCCGGTGTCACAAGTGTATGAGCTACTAGTAGAATATCCAAAACAACAAACTACTGTCCACAATGAATTAGACAAAAAGCAAAACACAAAAGAAAGACTTCAGGTGCCGTAGAACGGCTCGAAAGGTAGCTCACCGCTCAGTCTCGGAGTATCAGGGGTGTGCGCTGGGGTGACTACCAGATGCACCTGTCTCAGAACCTGCACGGTTAGTGCAGAAGTGTAGCGTGAGTACATAAAAAATATGTACCAGTAAGTATCAAGTCTAACCTCGAAGAAGTAGTGACGAAGGATTGACTTGGACACTTACTATGGGCTAACAATAAAATGCAGGAGTTATAAATAAGCATGGATAATGTAAAACAATTAATACAACTCAGTAACCAGCAGAGAACAATAATTCTTTCACTATCAACAAATTTTGAGTCAATTCCTGTCATTTATATAAATATAACCGCTCAAGCCATAAATTAATATCAAGTAAAATTAGGTTATGAGTATTATCACGCACGATATATGTCGAGGTCATACGGCCCGACCCGAAAAAATATTATGCACTGTTGGGGTCAAAAAAAATGAATCATAGATGCATCTATTAACCTGCCGAGGCGAACGGCCCGCTCCCATGAGAGTAGATGAAATTTACCTTGTTCGCGAAAATACTTGCGACGCGAGTGAACATAGATTTCTCAAAGTTATTATAAAATTCTTCCATTCTTTCCCATACATAAGAAACTTAAATGAGATATTTTAAATCTTAATATCCTTAATTTCAGCTCTAGCTAAGACAATTAATATGTATGACCAACATAATAGAGCAAACGAAGCATGGTGTAAGCCTAAGGCTACCCGGACATCACATAGAATATAGGTACGCACGGACTCTCATCACCTAGTGTGTACATAGCTCCCCACACATATAATTCACAAAAAAAATACACCTAAGAGGATGAGTTCCCTCTTACAAGGTTAGGAAAGAGATTTACCTCGTCTCAAAGCTCGCTTTTCGGTCTTATATTTGCTCTAAAGCCTCAACTCAATGCCGAAGAATCCGAAACTAGTCAAATATTGTATACATAAATCAATATATGTTCCAAAGTTCATAATTTAACTATTAAAATAATTACCCAACCCAAATTTGGAAGATTCTTAAAATTCGCCCCCGGGCCCTCGTGCCCGGATTCCGAAATTTTTGAAGAAAGTTGTTACCCATAATCTCACGAACTCAAATATATAATTTTCACTCAATCCCATAATTATTTTTGTGGGTGAATCCCATTTTATCAAAACCTAGGGTTATTTATCTAAACCCATAATTTTCACAATTTTACATGTTAAAATCTACCCATAATCTATGTATTTAACTAACATTGTATAGGGATTACTTACCTCAAAGTGCTAGGTAAAAAACCCCTTCCAAGAGCTCCAAAATCGACCAAGATATGAAGAAAAATGAGCCAAAATAGCTTAAGTCCCGCATTAATTAAACCATTCTACCTCCAGCGATTTCCGCACCTGCGGAGGGCTGGCCACTTCTGCGGCTCTAATCTGCGAAAAATCATCGCAGATGGGGCCCTTGCCCAGCTGGCCTACTTCCGCATCTGCGGATTACTGGCTCTCTTCTGCGGGTCCGCTCCTACGACGCTCATGCCGCTCCTGCGGCATTGGCCGCTTCTGCGATTTCCTCCATCGCACCTGCGCATTCGCAGGTGCGCACACTCACCCGCATCTGCGGTTCTTGGGATGCTCCTGCTGGGCCACTTCTGCGGCTGCTGGCTCGCTTTTGCGAGCTCGCACCTGCGGCTAGCCCTTTGCAAGTGCGATTGCACCAGAAGCTAAACCCAAGGCCAAACGACCTCCGCGGATCGTCTGAATGGCATCCGGGCCCCCCGAGGCCCCGTTCAAACATACCAATAAGTTTGAAATCATAAAATGGACTCGCTCGCACCCTCGAAACGCGGAAAACAACATTAAAACTAAGAATCGCAACCCAAAACCAATAGGATCAGCTTATGAACTTTAAATTTTTTCAACTTACTCCGAACGCGCCGAAACATACTTAAACTACTCGGAATGACACCAAATTTTGTGTGCAAATCTTAAATCACCATACAGAACTATTCCCTGGCTCGGAATCCCAAACAGACCTCGATAGCTCCAAAATCTACTCCGAACCAAATTTAAAGAATTTTAAAACCTTCAAGGTGCCAACTATCAATATTATGCGCCGAAACGCTCCCAGGTCATCCCAAATTCGATCCGAACATACACGTAAGTGCAAAATCATCGTACGAACCTATTGGAACCGTCAAATCCCAGTTCCGAGGTCGTTTGCTCAAAACACTGACTCAAGTCAATATTAGCCCTTTTAGCCAACCTAAAGGAGCCAAGTGTTCCGATTTCAATCCGAACCCTTCCAAATCACGAATTAACCATCCCCGCAAGTCATAGAACAGTAAAAGCACATGTGAAGAGTCTTATTTAAGGGAAATCCAAAAAATAAAACGATCGATCGAATCGTTACAAGTAACTTTTTAATTTTGTAAATTCCTTTAACTGATCCCATCCCCAGCCACTGAACCCATCCCCAGTGACATCTGAAGCTTATTTTAATTGATTTGGAAGAGATAAAAGAAAACCCTAGTTTATTTTCTTTTCCCACTAGTTTTAGTGTATGCATATTGCGCGCATATATTGCGTCAATCAATAAGAATTTCTATAAAAAAATAAAAGTTTGAAAAATACCAGTAGACGTTAAAACAAATGCAAATTTTTAAATGATAAAAAAAATGTTATTACATTGACGCGATTGCTAAGTTCAATATGTTTTGAACATGATGATCAATTTAATCAAATTGGTTGTACTGATTAGCATGATATATAAAACTTTTTCTAATTCTCCTGTAAGGGATCGATAAATAACTTTTAGCTTAATTCTAATTATGAGAAATAATTTGCATTCTCAAAAATAAAAAATAATATATGATCCTAATTTGTCAAGATTCTAAAATAAATTATATAGGTAGAAAAAGGAAGTTGCACTACTTTTCGTAAATACTTCACTTTTTCAAGTATTACAAAAGTGATTGATAAAATTAGAAACGTGCTCTGTTTTTTTTCTTCTTTTTTTTTTTCTTCTCTTTTTTCTTATTTTTAGGGATTCTTATCTTTTAATCTTTGATATTTATAGATATTTCAACATGGTGATTGAATTTACTTTTTTGTAACTTAGGTGCATAAAAATCTTATTTGTCATCCACAATTTATCGAAATTGTAGGTAAGGTAAGTGGACCTTTTTTTCGTGAAAAAAATTTGCTCGGATTTTTTTCCGTTAAAGTCCAAACCTCTTTTTTGCCACCTTTGCCAATCCTAGATGGAATCTACCAAAGATGCCCTTGAAATTTTTAGAGTTCACAGTGATTAGAAATTTCTTTACGAGACAAAATGACAAAATTATTGTTATCTGAAAGTACCAATTATATTTATCGAAAATTTAAAATATTAAGTGTAGTACAAGTTTATAGGATATGCTTGTTGCTTAATTAATTTTTTATTAGATATAAAAGTTGTTCAATTAAGGAAATAATTTATATAAGCTATTTTAATTGATTTTTTTAATTCTAAATAATAGAACTTCCTAAATAAGAAAATAAGAAAATATTAAATATGCAAAGTTTTAGTTGATTTTGAAATATTAATATTAAATGAATAGTCAAATGATAATTTTTCTTGCCTAATTTGTTACTTGGCATAAATTATTCAATAAGAAAAAAGATTGAAATTCCTAAATATTAGGAGTTTATATATAGTTTAGATAAGGAAAGGTTTAATAGTAAGAAAGTTCAGTTAATTTTAAAATTTTAAATATTCGAAAAATAATCAAATAACTATTTTATCTAATGTGAACTCTATTTTAATAGGACAAAAAAATTGAACAATATTTTGTTAAGGGCCTCCATACTTTTAATACAAGAGTATAAATATAGATAGATAGATAAACCTCTGCCGCTGCCACCTTATTTTGGAGCACTAAGCTCCATATGCTTTTTCTTTTTTCTTTTTACTACTTTTGCAGTGCTAAAATAGTTCCAGCAGCAGAACTAGAAAGTTGTGGTGACTTGAAGTATAAGAAAGATTTGGAAGCGTTCGTGGTGAAGATAAAAAAAGATGCAAAGATGGGATTCCCTAATTACCTTGGGTTTATCCTCCCAAAAAAGTCAAGGAAAGAGTGACATGGATAGAACTGGGGGTAGGAGAGTACTTCACGAGCATTGATTATCCGGGGAAGAAGAATTATGAGATGGAATTTTTTTGTATGAAATAGAGAGATTGAATTGGAAACAAGGTTTAGTTGTCAAAGGTATTGCCATTTGCCCCAAATCCTGAACTCTGGGATATGGAAACATATGTCGTAGTTGTATTATTTTTTTACGAATGTTGTATGAAATTTATAAATACATTATAGATATGTTGTCTACTGTATGATATAAAATTTATATAGAAGTTATAATATTCTCTTTTACATAAAGTTTTATATATATAATATATATATCAAAGTTATACTAAAATTTAATTGTACAAATATTATATTTTATAAGTTGTATGATGTTGTAGTTGTATTATTTTTCTATCACTATTGCATGAAAGTTGTATATAAATTTCGTTACTAATCACAGTACGTCAACAAATTTTGTGATTCTGGAGAAAATGACAACGAAAATTTGTTTAACCAAAAAAAGGTATTTGTAATTAAAACAAATAAATAGAATAATTCATGCTTCTAACAACCAATTTACTTCACTTTTTCGAATATAATTGATATGAAAAAAGGAATAACGATAATAAAGAATTAAATTTAAAATAAGGTAATAGAAATGTTATTGATGATTGACGCTTTCTTTACAGTAGAAGAGAACAATTCTTCCAATAATAGAGAGTAGTAAGAATATAGATAATTGACAGTACAACTTAGCAGATTTTTCGATCGAAAGGATTTTTTAAAGCATTATAATTTTTAACTGTTTGCCTTATATAGTGTAACGATCCGACCGGTCATTTTGAGCGTATTAGCCCCGATCCCCTAATTATTGCTCCCTCTATTTTATTTTGTGGTTAATGTTACTTGCCGGGGTACTTGGTGCCGGGGTTTGGGAGAGTTTCAGAGTGGAAAGACACATAATCCCTAAGTTGGAAGTTTAAGTCGTAGGAGTTGAACGTAGTTTGACTTGTGCGAAGGTGACTCTGGAATGGATTTTTGGCGGTTCCAATAGCTCCGTATGTGGATTTGAGCGAGATTTTGGTATCGGATTTGTGTAATTCTTGTATGATTGTACTCGATATCGAATGGGTATTCGAATTTTATAATTTTGGTCGGGTTCCGAAATGTGGGCCTGAGTCGACTTTTTGGAGCGATTTTTCAATTCTTAGCTAAGATCATTATTTCATTATTTAAATTAGTTTCCTATAGTTATATTTATAGTATGAAATTGTTTGGCTAGATTCGAGCCGTACGGAGTTGGAAAATCAAGGAAAAGGCCTTCTAATTGATTGATTGAGTGTGGTTTGAGGTAAGTGACTTGTCTAACCTTGTGTGGGGGGAATTTTCCTTAGGATTTGGTATTTTGGTGATACTTTGTGATATGTGAAGGCCGTGTACGCAAGGTGAGTAGTGAGTACATGGGCTAAATATTGAAATTTCGATTTTTGCTATGTAGTTTCTTTTTCATGGCTTAATTGAGTTACTTTATCATGTTATAATCATCATGTTTAGCCTAATTTTACATGTCTACTTGTCTTATCTCCTATTTGCAACTTGTACCATATGTTTAGTTGAATTACTTGCTTTTCTTGATTTCTGTATTCATTACTTAATGGAACTCTTTACTTGAAATTGCTATCCTTGAAATATCTTGTTGTTGAGTTTGGAGTTGAATTGCAAGGTCGTGATTCTTTGAGGCAAGGTGTAAGTTGTGAAATATCGTTTATTTAGTTGTTGTGTGTTGGCTTTCGTGTTATTGTTGAGGTGATTGTTTGGTTGTTTGCACAAGGTTTCTATCGTGTCGTTGTTATTGTTGCATGAGGTTTTTGCTGTGCGATTGTTATTGTTTGCACGAGGTTTCTACCGTGCCGTGGTGATTATTGATACGCATGCGGTGGTATAAGGGCTGGGTGTTGAAACGCATGCGGTGAGATAAGGTAGGCTTGATACGCACAGTTAGTAGGGGAACTACTAGAAGCCATGCGGTGTGATAAGGTGGGATAAAACGCGGGATGCTATTTCGAAAAAATAATTTTCAAAATCAAATATAAAAGCTCCCGAGGTGATATAAGGAAAGACTGTGATTTATTTTTATGATTTGGGACTACGAGACGGTACCTCGGGAGTGCCGTTGTTGATCTTCTCTACTTGCTTTATTGTTTGGTTATTGTTTCCTTAATATGTAAAATCCTTGTTTTCCTTTCGCGATTTTATTTGTCTCCTTGATTCCGTGTTGTTACTTTTCATAAATTCTTTACTGTTTCGCTTCCCTGTTATTTCATTATGTCATTATATTTTCTGCCTTGTTCCTTATTATCACCAGTAGGGCCTTGACTTGACCTCGTCACTACTTTACCGAGGTTAGGCTTGGCACTTACTGGGTACCTTTGTGGTGTACTCATACTATGCTTCTGCACATATTTTGTGCAGATCTAGGTACATCTTATCAGCCTCGGTATTAGTGCGTTGTGTTGCTGCTTTGGAGATTCAAGGTACACCTACCCGCATCCGCAAGCTTCGGAGTCCCCTTCTATCATGTTTTCCTTATTTTATTATATTTTTGAGAGACAATGATGTATAGGATTGTTCAGCATTGTATCTAGAGCTTGTGACTTATATCTCACCGGGTTTTGAAAAATTATACGTATTGAGCTTATAGTCTATTGATGAAATTGTTGAAGTTTTGAAATTTTAAGTTTTTGTTTGATGTTTCAGCATGTTGTTAAGCTTACCTAGTCATAGAGACTAGGTGCCATCACGACATCCTACGGTGGGGTTTTGGGGTCGTGACAAGTTGGTATCAGAGCTCTAGGTTCACAGGTGTTATGAGTCACAAGCAAGTTTAGTAGAGTCGCGGATCGGTATGGAGATGTCCGTACTTATCTTTGGGAGGAAATGGAGCTGTTGAACAAGGTTACAGTGAAGAACAAGCATCCATTGCCACGTATTTATGACATATTTGATCAGCTTCACGGTGCCAGAGCATTCTCTAAGATCGACTTGTGTTCAGGCCATCATCAGTTGAAGATTCGAGAGCCAAATATCCCGAAGACTGCCTTCAGGACTCGGTTTGGACATTACGAGTTCCTTGTGATGTCTTTTGGGCTGACCAACGCCCCAGCAACATTCATGCACTTGATGAATAATGTATTTCAGCCCTATCTTGACTCGTTCGTCATTGTGCTTATTGACGAGATTCTGGTGTACTCCCGGAGTCGGGAGGATCATGAGCAGCACCTGAGGACTGTGCTTCAGTCCTTGAGAGAAAAGAAGTTATATGCAAATTTTTTGAAGTGTGAATTTTGGCTAAGATTTAGTGACATTTTGGGTCATGTAGTATCGAGTGAGGGGATAAAGGTGGATTCGAAAAGAATTGAAGCAGTGAAGAGTTGGCCCAAACCGTCTTCAGCTACGGAGATTCGGAGTTTTCTTGGTTTGGCGGGGTATTACCGTCTTTTTGTAGAGGATTTCTCGTTTAGTACAGCACCTATGACCAGGTTGACCTAGAAGGGTGCTCCATTCACGTAGATCGAGAAGTGTGAGGAGAGCTTTCAAAAGCTCAAGACTGCTTTGACTATAGCCCCAGTGTATGTATTGCCTACAGGTTCGGGTCTTATACTGTGTATTGTGATGCGTTACGCATTGGTCTCGGTGCGCTGTTGATGCAGGACGGTAGGGTGATCGCCTACGCGTCTAGACAGCTGAAGGTGCATGAGAAGTATTATCCTGTCCATGATCTCGAGTTAGCAGCTATTGTTCATGCCTTGAAGATCTGGTAGCACTATTTGTACGGTGTCCCTTGTGAGGTCTACACCAATCATCGGAGTTTACAACATTTGTTCAAATAGAAGGATCTTAACTTGTGGCAGCGGAGGTGGTTAGAGTTGCTTAAGGACTATGATATCACCATTCTATATCATCCCGGAAAGACTAATGTGATGCCCGATACCTCGAGTCTCAAGGCAGAGAGTTTGGGCAGTTTAGCATATCTACCAGTAGTAGAGAGGCAATTAGCGTTGGATGTTCAGGCCTTGGCCAACCATTTTGTTAGATTGGATGTTTCTGAGTCGAGCCGAGTTTTGGCTTGTGTGGTTTCTCAGTTTTTTCTTTATAATCGTATCAGAGAGCGTCAGTATGACAACCCCCATCTGCTTGTCCTCAAGGACACGATTCAGCATGGCGATGCCAAGGAGGTCACTATTGTAGATGACAGTGTATTCAGATGCAGGGCAGGCTATGTGTGCCTAATATAGATGGCTTGCGTGAGTTGATTCTCCAGGAGGCTCACAGTTCACGGTACTCCATTCATCCAGGTGCCGCAAAGATGTATCGGGACTTGAGGTAGCATTATTGGTGGAGGAGAATGAAGAAGGACATAGTGGAGTATGTAGCTTGGTGCCTAAATTGTCAGCATGTGAAGTATGAGCATCAGCGGCCAGGTGGATTGCTTCAGAAGCTAGAGATCCCAGAGTGGAAATGGGAGTGGATCACTATGGATTTTGTTGCTGGACTCCCACAAACTCAGAGGAAGTTCGATGCAGTTTGGGTGATTGTGGATAGACTGACCAAGTCAGCTCATTTCATTCCAGTGTTGACTACTTACTCTTCAGAGCAGCTGGCTCATGTTTACATTCGCGAGATTGTCAGGCTTCATGGCGTGCCGGTATCTATCATCTCTGACCAGGGTATGTAGTTTGCATCGCGGTTCTAGAGAGCCGTACAACATGAGTTTGGTACTCGGGTGGAGTTGAGTAGAGCATTTCACCCTTAGAAAAACGAACAGTCCGAGCGCACTATTCAAATATTGGAGGATATGCTTCGTGCGTGTGTGATGGAGTTTGGGGGTTCTTGGGGTCAGTTTTTGCTGGTTGCGGAGTTTGCCTACAACAACAGTTATCAGTCGAGCATTCAGATGGCCCCGTATGAGGCTTTGTATGGTAGGCGGTGCTGATTCCGGTGGGTTGGTTTGAGCTGGGTGAGGCTAGGCTAGGCTATTGGGTACAGACTTGGTTCAATATCATTTAGAAAAGGTTAAATTGATTCAGGATCAACTTCATACACCCCAATTCAAACAGAAGAGTTATGCGGATCGGAAGTTTCGCGACATTGCATTCATGGTTGGGGAGCGGGTCTTGCTCCGGGTTTTGCCCATGAAGGGTGTTATGAGGTTCGGGAAGAAGGTCAAGTTGAGCCCTAGGTATATCGGGCCTCTTGAGATTCTTAAGAGGGTTGGAGAGGTGGACTACAGACTTGCACTACCACCTAGTCTAGCTGCAGTTCATCTAGTGTTCCATGTTTCTATGCTCCAGAAGTATCACGACGATCCATCTCATGTGTTAGACTTCAGCTCATTCTAGTTGGACAAGGATCTATCTTATGTTGAGGAGCCGATGGCCATTTTAGACAGGCAGGTCCGAAAGTTAAGGTCGAAGAACATTGCTTCAGTTAAGGTCCTGTGGAGGGGTCAGCTAGTCGAGAAGGCAACTTGGGAGACTGAGCATGATATGCGTAGACGTTATCCTTATCTTTTCACCACTCCAGGTATGTCTCTATACTCGTTCGAGAACGAATGTTTTAAGAGGAGGAGGATATAACGACCCGGCCGGTCGTTTTGAGAGTATTAGCCTCGATCCCCTAATTATTGCACCCTCTATTTCATTTTGTAGTTATATAACTTGCCGGGGAACTTGGTGTCAGGTTCAGGAGAGTTTCGGAGTGGAATAGGACATATAGTCCCTAAATTGAAAGTTTAAGTCGTAGGTGTTGACCGTAGTTTGACTTGTGTGAAGACGACTCCGGTA
The DNA here is from genome assembly GCA_002018475.1 of Nicotiana obtusifolia. NCBI lineage: Eukaryota > Viridiplantae > Streptophyta > Magnoliopsida > Solanales > Solanaceae > Nicotiana > Nicotiana obtusifolia. The sequence goes on from MCJB01009034.1 coordinate 71,009, forward strand.
TGAAGTTTTGGCGATTCCAATAGCTCCGTATGGTGATTTGAGTCATAAGAGCGTGTTCGGATATTGATTTGGAGGTCCGTAGGTCATTTCGGTGTTAATTAGTAAGAATATTAATAATTGACAGCACAACTTAGCAGATTTTTTATGGGATACAACTTTATGGAAAGGATTTTTTAAAGCATTATAATTTTTAACCGTTTACCTTATTTAGTGTATCGACCCGACTGGTGTTTTTGAGAGTATTAGTCACGATCCCCTAATTGTTGCTCCCTCTATTTCATTTTGTGGTTATGTGACTTGCCGGACACTTGGTGTCAGGTTCGAGAGATTTTCAGAGTAGAATGGGGCACATAGTTCTTAAATTGGAAGTTTAAGTCGTAGGAGTTGACTGTAGTTTGACTTGTGTGAAGACGACTCCAGAATAGAGTTTTGGCGGTTCTAATAGCTCCGTATGGTGATTTGAGCATTAGGAGCGTGTCCGGATGGTGTTTTGGAGGTCCGTAGGTCATTTCGGCATTAATTAGTAAGAATATTGATAATTGACAGTACAACTTAGCAAATTTTTTGATGGGATACAAGTTTATGGAAAGGATGTTTTGAAGCATTATAATTTAACCATTTCCCTTATTTAGTGTAACGACACGACCCGTCGTTTTGAAAGTATTAGCCCCGATCCCCAAATTATTGCTCCCTCTATTTCATTTTGTGGTTATGTGACTTACCGGACGCTTGGTGTCGGGTTCAGGAGAGTTTCAGAGTGGAATGAGGCACATAGTCCCTAAACTGGAAGTTTAAGTCGTAGGAGTTGACCATAGTTTGACTTGTGTGAAGACGACTCCAGAATGAAATTTTGGCAATTCCAATAGCTCTGTATGGTGATTTGAGTCTTAGGAGCGTGTCTGGATGTTGATTTGGAGGTCCGTAGGTCATTTCGGCGTTAATTGGCGAAAGTTGAAAGATTTTTGGAAAGTTTGATTAGGAGTGGACTTTTTGATATCGGGGTCGGATTTCAATTACGGAAGTTGGAATAGGCCGGTAACGTCAATTATGACTTGTGTGCAAAATTTGGTGTCAATCGAGGTTGTTTCGGTATGAATCGGCGTTGGTTTCGGAATTCAAAAGTTCATAAGTTCTTAGGCTTGAATTGGGGTGCGATTCGTGTTTTTGATGTTATTTGATGTGATTTGAGGCCTTGACTAAGTTCGTATCGTGTTTTAGGACTTGTTGGTATATTTGGTTGAGGTCCCGGGGGCCTCGAGTGTAATTCGGACCATGTTCGGTGTATTTCAGAACTTGAAAGAATTTATGAAGTTGCTGGTTTTTCTCAATTCTGGTGTCCTTCTACGCGTTCGCGATGATGCTCCCGCGTTCACGTAGAGTCTTCAGAGATTTGCTGGAAGTTTATCCTTCGCGTTCGCGAAGATGGCCACGCGTTCGCGAAGGGGCATGACTTGGTGCTCTTCGATCGCTGATTGGGTTACGTGTTCGCGATGAGAAAGGCAGCCTGGGGTGAGACTCACGCGTGGTCTACGCATTCGCGAGAAGGGCGTCGCGATGCGAAGCTTGAGAACCCTTGTGCATCGCGATCGCAGACTGGAATCCGCGTTCGTGTTATCTGCGTAGTAGCATCTTTGTGCTTCGCGAACGCGAGGAATTTTCCGCGTTCGCAAAGAAGGAATTAACTGGGCAGCAGACTTAAATTCCAAATCGAGGATTTTCTTCATATTTCACAATTTGGACATAGAGAGCTCGGTTTAAGGCGAATTTTTGAAGGATTTTCAGAGGGATTATTGGGGTAAGAGTTCTTAACTCGTTTTTGATTAAATTCCCTTAATCTATCATTGATTTTATCATTTAATTAGGGATTTGGGTTAAAAATTTGGAGAAAATTAGAGAAAACTTCTAAGGCCGAATTTTGGGGATTTGAGCGAGATTTTGGTATCGGATTTGTGTAATTCTTGAATGGTTGGACTCGATATCGAATGGGTATTCGGATCTTATAATTTTAATCGGGTTCCGAGACATGGGCTCGAGTCGACTTTTTGGAGCGATTTTTCAATTCTTAGCTAAGATTATTATTTCATTATTTAAATTAGTTTCCTATAGTTATATTTATAGTATGAAATTGTTTGGCTAGATTCGAGCCGTACGAAGTTGAAAAATCAAGGAAAAGGCCTTCTAATTGATTGATTGAGTGTGGTTTGAGGTAAGTGACTTGTCTAACCTTGTGTGGGGGAAATTTTCCTTAGGATTTGGTATTTTGGTGATAATTTGTGATATGTGAAGGCCGTGTACGCAAGGTGAGTAGTGAGTACATGGGCTAAAATGCTATGTAGTTTCTTTTTCATGGCTTAATTGAGTTACTTTATCACGTTATAATCATCATGTTTAGCCTAATTTTACATGTCTATTTGTCTTATCTCCTATTTGCAACTTGTGCCATATGTTTAGTTGAATTACTTGTTTTTCTTGATTTCTGTATTCATTACTTAATGGAACTCTTTACTTGAAATTGCTATCCTTGAAATATCTTGTTGTTGAGTTTGGAGTTGAATTGCAAGGTCGTGATTCTTTGAGGCAAGGTGTAAGTTGTGAAATATCGTTTATTTAGTTATTGTGTGTTGTCTTTCGTGTTATTGTTGAGGTGATTGTTTGGTTGTTTGCACGAGGTTTCTATCGTGTCGTTGTTATTGTTGCATGAGGTTTCTGCTGTGCGATTATTATTGTTTGCACGAGGTTTCTACCGTGCCGTGGTGATTATTGATACGCATGCGGTGGTATAAGTCCTGGGCATTGAAACGCAAGCAGTGAGATAAGGTGGACTTGATACGCGTGGCTAGTAGGTGAACTACTAGAAGCCATGCGGTGTGATAAGGTGCTAAAACGCGGGATGCTATTTCGGGAAAATGATTTTCAAAACCAAATATAAAGGCTCCCGCGATGATAAAGGAAAGACTGTGATTTGTTTTAATAATTTGGGACTACGATGCGGTACCTCGGGAGTGCCCCGTTGATCTTCTCTACTTGCTGTATTGTTTGGTTGTTGTTTCCTTAACATGTAAAATCCTTGTTTTCCTTTCGTGGTTTTATTTGTTTCCTTGATTCCGTGTTGTTGCTTTCCGTAAGTTCTTTACTGTTTCACTTCCCTGTTATTTCATTATGTCATTATATTTTCTGCCTTGTTTCTTATTTTCACCAGTAGGGCCTTGACCTGACCTTGTAACTACTTTACCGAGGTTGGGGTTGGCACTTACTAGGTACTATTGTGGTGTACTCATACTATGCTTTTGCACATGTTTTGTGCAGATCCAGGTACATCCTATCAGGCTAGGTATTAGTGCGTTGTGTTGCTGCCTTGGAGACTTCAAGGTACACCTGCACACATCCGCAGGTCTCGGAGTCCCTTTTTACTCTGTTTTCCTTATTTCTTTCTGTTTTTTGATAGACAGTAATGTATATGATTGTTCAGCATAGTATCTAGAGCTTGTGACTTATATCTCATCGGGTTTTGGAAAATTATACCTATTGAGCTTATAGTCTATTAATGAAATTGTTGTAGTTTTGAAATTTTATGTTTTTATTTGATGTTTCCGCATATTGTTAGGCTTACCTAGTCTTAGAGACTAGGTGCCATCACGACATCCTACATAGGAGATTTTGGCTTGTGACATTTAGCTCCTGCCTATTACTAATATTTATTATATTAATTGCCCGTTACGTGGGTGATTTGTACTGGTTGAGGCAATAAATACAAATTGTGTATAATTATGATTTGACTGAATCCTTTCCATATTTTGTAACTGTTAATTACCTTTCCATATTCGTGGCTTTCAACGATCTTAATTATCAACCCCTACCTATTTTCTTCTGTTTAACCTCGAGACTAATAGGTACAGTATCTTCACAAGTGATTTCGTGGGTGTTGCTCATATCTTTTGTGCACGTCATTCCTCATTGTCACACTAACTCTTATGACACATGTCATTATAGTATTAGTCCATGTGGCAGGTTTATTTTCTACCAATACAGATAGTCCCCCACTTTTTGAATATTCTCAACTGAATATTCGAAAAATGGAGAGTTAATTTATGGCGAAATATTTTGCCGCCTCTTCCCGAGATCATTATGACGTGCTGAAGAAGTGAAGAGACTTGTGTCTCTTCCAATTAATGCTCAAGACACGCATTTTACTATGATTGGTTATGAAGTTTGCAGCGATTTTCTAGGCATAGATAGCTTTGTCAGTTTGATGTAATAGCTCCATGATGACAGTTCATGATGAAGTTTTTTCTTATAAATACGAAACTATTAACCCTTTAAAAATTTCTTCTACTTTCTTTTATCTTTGCCTCCTTCTTCAGACCTTCTTAGCAATCCTCTTGTCCTGCGTGCAACTTCTTTCTTTCTTATTAACAATAGCCTCCAAATCTTCAACCCCTTCTACATTTACTGCTCCCCCTCGCTGTACCATCATAGTTGATGACCTTCCTTCTACAATAGCTCTGGTTATGAGTCGTAGGAGAGGTGATAGGCTCCGTAACTTAGGTTTTATGGATACTAGAAATAATTTTTTAAAGAAAATTCTTCCAAATTTGCATTTTCTTCTAAAGCCAAAGTGTCTGCTACTCCTAAATCCTCTTCTAGAGGCAAATCTAAAGATTCCAATGAACCTCTAGCGGAACCTCTTGTCTCTGAGATTATACCCCAAGAATTTTATTTTTTAGACTGTGACGTATAGAACAATAATGTATACAAGAAGGAATTTTGTAACAAACATGTTGATCTTTACCATCTCTTATCACACCTAGTCACCTTCCTCTTGTTCGCGGAGAGTGCCATTAGAAGTCTAATTTACCCATCGTAGCCCTTGGTGCAAACAATTCAATAACCATGTACCGTGAGGGTTATTCTTTCATTTACGCCTACTCTTTTACTCTTGATTTTGAGCCAGCTATATACTTGGTAATCATCGAATTTTGTTGGTATTTCAATGTGTATCTTGGCAAAATAGGCTCGATAGTTGGAGGGTAGTAGCGTAATTATGTTACTTGTCAAGTTTAGTTTCTGCCTCTTTTACTTTCCAACATCTCCTGCACCATTATTCCCACAAACTCTTTCGTGATGGTATATTTATCCTTGTAGCGAGAAGTAAGAGGGTTATTATCGTTTTTGAGGATGATCATGATAGAGGGCGGTACAATCGGTATATGGCTGTTTCAACTCGTGAGTTGGTGGGAGAGGAGAATATGCCCTTCCTTGAGAAATGAAACTTTAAACGTAAGTACATGCCTATGCTCCTCAATTCCGTTTCTTTTTAATTAGAGTCTCACTTTTTCTCTTTCACATTCTTTTTCATAGCTAGCATAGAAGTTAGTAGTGAGATTCCAGACTTTCGTAAATGGGTTGCTCTAATGTTGTTGTCTGCTCCCATGGACCAAAGAACTTGGAAGTTTCTCTCCAAGAAATTGGATAGAAAGTTAAAAACCCACAGTGAGTTACTTTTTTGTACCATATGTATTATCTTTTCATTCCCATCATTTTTTTTAAATATTCCTTTCTGTAGGATTTTGGATTCGTGGTGTTCGTCTCTCTCCTGCTCCTGTTGTTGAACTTAATGTCGATACAGTACAAGAGCATATCTTAAGTTTTTCCTATTCGAATAGGAAAGATACAGAGTCTCTCGCCTTTGATGAGGAAGAGATGAAGAGAACAACGATTCTCTTGTGAAAAAGCCTCGAACTAGTAGGCAAATTATTTTAGAGGATGATCAGAGTAGTCCCCAAGCTTCACCCATGGAGACTGTTCTGTTTCATCTTGTTGACAAACTGGAGCAGACTCTAAGAACGATGATTTTAGATGGTGAAGTTACCAAGCCGCTCGTGGCTCCTGCTACCGACTCTGTTGATGAGCTTCTTGACCAAATGGTACGGCAGCTATAGAGGTGAAGACTGTTTTATTGACTTTGCCAACGAAAGTCTTCCTCCCACTGCTCCAGCTTCAACTCCGTTCGTTCCTGCTCAGATTGAAGCTGGTCCTTCTGATGTAAGGAAAATGCGACAGGTGGTGGTAGAAGTCCCGGCTAATATTAACTTGCTGAAAAGACCTGACCAGACTTCTGTTTGTTTGAAACTTCTTATTGATTCACTTGAGAAATAGAAGTTGGAATCCCATTCTGATATCACTCTAGCCAATGATATCATGTATTCTACCATACAGGTATACTCTATTTCTTTTTTACTTCTTTCTTTTCTTTCCCTTATCTGTTTTCCTAACTTTTTTTTTTCCAGATAAATTTAACTGGCACAAATATGACGAAAAGATTTGCTCGAAATGAGCAGCATGTGGCAGACTTATCTTTGGAAGTGGATAATTAGAAGGCATAATTTGCTAGTCTCCAGCTGGAGAAAGAGGAATCAGAAAAGGGGAAAGAGTTGCTTCAGCACACAACTTAAAATAGTAACTACCAAATTAGCAGTTACGAAAGCTGAAGCAAGACAATCAGAGAAGAAGATTATAAAGATAAAGGCCGACTTTGTTGAGCAACACTCCAAAGTCACTAAAGAGGTTTAAAGTTTGAAAGAACTTTTGAACCAAAAGAAATATATATGCGGGTGAACTGGTTCAAGAGTTTATCTAAGCCCAGGAAAACCTTTGTGCCTCCTTTGATAAAGTTAAGTTCCTTGAGTATACTCTAGAGCCTTTGAAAATCTCCTATGATGCTGTTGAGGCAGAGAAAGAAAGTTTACAAGCTGAAATCGATCAATTGAAAAATGGAGTATGAGGCCCTTATAGATAAACTAACTATGGATGTTAGTTGGGCTCTTCTTTGTACTCGTTTTGAAACTTTGACCGAGGCTAGCCAAGAAGGTTTTGACCTTGATGCTGCACTTGCTAAGGCCAAAGATGCTATTGAAGTATCTTAGCAAGGTCAAAGCTTCTTCACTCCCGAGGAAGAAAGTTCTAGGGGTGATGTAAGTAAAGAGAATACGGAGGCGGATCTTCAGCTGTCAACTTCAAGTCCCCAAGTTAATCTTCCTTCAACTGCTAATCCTTCCCCAACTGACAACCTTCTTTCTCAAGGTGCTCCTTCCGGGTCTTAGCTTTTATCATTCCTGTACTTTTTGAAGTTTTATTTGAAGATAATTCTTATACCTCTTCACTCATTTTACATATATATTATATGTTTTATTTTTGCTCATTTGATTTCTCGAGTCTATTATTGCACTATTTCAGTTGAATGAATATTTTAACGTTGCCTTATCTAGATACATACAGTCTTAATCATAAAAGAGGCACCTTTCATGTAATCGACACTAATGAAGATGATGTCTCATCTTCATGTTGGTGTAAGTATATGAAATAACTTAAGAAGTTTTATTTGGACTTTCAAAATTAATATTCATATATATCATCATTACAGTTGCTTTCTTGCAACAAGATCAACTTTTACTTTATAAGTAGGCCTTGAGAATATCTTATTCCATGACTATTTTGTAGTCTCAACTTGAATTAAAAATTTATTGAAGTTGTTATAGTTTTCTTCTTCAATTCTTCACTTCTCATTTGATCTTCGAGTTTGAAATTCTTCGAGTTTCTTCAAGTTCTTGAAATTCTCCTCTAAATGCACGAGTTTCTTCAAGTTCTTGAAATTCTCCTCGAAATGCCTTTATATAGTCCCTCCAGTGTTTGAGTTTGAAATATGAAAACTTGAAATGTTTTTCTGAAGATTCAATTATGAATCTCCCCAAAGCTGCTATTCTTCCGGTTAGTCTTTGTACTTTTTGTTATTGTAAGCACATCCAATATTTCTTTGATTGCTTTAATTTGAGCTGGATTCACCTCAATCCCCATGTTAGACACAAGAAAACCCAAAACTTTACCTAACGCTATACCAAATACTCATTTTTCTGGGTTCAACTTCATATTATATTTTCGAAGAATGGCTAAAGTTTTCTCCGAATGCTTGAGATGATTTCCCACTTGTGTTGACTTTACTAGCATGTCATCAATATAAACTTTCATAGTCTTCCCCAAGTGTTCTTGGAACATTTTGGTTACTGATCTATGATACGTAACTCCATTGTTCTTTAGACCAAAGAGCATGGCTTTGTAATAATAAGTCCTCCTTGTACGTAATAAAAGAAGTTTTTTTCTTGTCCTCGAGATCCACTTTAATTTTTATTATACCCAGAATAAGCATCTAAAATATTTAAAAGCTCATGACCAGCAATAGAATCAATTTATTTATTTATATGTGGCCAAAAAAATGAATCTTCAGGCATGCCTTATTCAAATCAGTATAGTCTGCACATACTCAACATGTACCATTCCTTTTAGGAACTACAACAGTATCTGCTAACCAGTCAGGGTATTTTATCTCACGAATTGAACTAATTTTCAAGAGTTTGCTTACTACTTCCTGTATTACCTGATTTTTGAAAGCACCTTACTTTCTCTTATTTTGTTTTACCGATGATGGGTCTTCATGTAGCTTATGAATAATTACTTCCGGTAGAATTCCTGTCATAGCTGAATGCAACCAAGCAAAACAACCTGGATTAGCGTGTAAAGAAATTCAATTAACCCACTCTCTGGCTTAAGTTTGTCCTAATATAGACTTTTTTTTAGGCCAATGAGTTAAGGTAACAGCTTCGAAATCCTCCATTGTTGTTTTGATGGTATCATTCTCCTTCGGTTCCTGAATCACGTCAGATCTCACGTCTATGTCTGCTCCATTTTTCGTATCTGATGCTGCGGTAGAGGGCATATTCTCCTCAACTGGCATTGTAATTGCTATTTTTCTTCTCCATCTTTGGTTGTTCCACTCGTTACAACCACTGTATTAGTTTCTCGTGGTGCTCATTGATCTCTCCTGATTTGACGAATTCTCCACTATGACAGGAATTTAATAACTTGATGCAAAGTTGATGGTACTGCATCCATATCATGATTCCATGGCCTTCCTAAAGTCATGTTATAAGCCGTGTCTACCTCCACTACTTGGAATTTGGTGTCCTTCACTACTCAATCTACAAATATGAACAATGTAATCTCTCATTGGTTATGACACTTGAATTATCGAAATGAAACAAAGATCGAGCATTGGGTATTATAACGATTTGTCACTTGTATTTCGTTGACTACTCGTAGCAATATAATATTTACTGAGCTACTTGTATCAATCAAAACTTGTTTCACATTAATATTATGAGCAAGTAGAGAAATTACTAGTGCATCATTGTAAGATATAAACAAGCCATCTACATCTTCATCATCAAAATTCATTCTCTCTCCTTCTAAGAATTGCCGAATACGTTTCCCGTGAGTTACTGATATTTTAGCTGTTCTCTTTGCCGCGGTATACGTTACCCCATTGACTTCCTTACCTCTGATTATAACATTCACTTCCCTCTTTGGTGATGGGGGCTTCGATTGTTCGTCCATGTTCTTCATATAAGAGTGTTTTCCTTTCTCACTAAATAGATCAGTGAGATTGCATTTCTTCAACAGATAATTAACTTCTACTTGGAGCCTGCAGTCCGCCGTTTTATGCCCGTGATCATTATGAAATTCACACCAAAATTTCTGACTTCTTTTTCTAGGATATGATCTCATCTTTTTGGGCCACCGTACCTTGTCTCCCATGCCTCTCGACACTGCTACTAACTCTGAAGTACTTATGTTAAAACTAAAATGTGATAATTTTGATCGAGGACTCTATTCATTGTTTCTCATCATATCCCGTTCCTTCCTGAACTGAGAAGAAGAACCTACCTTCTTCTGCCTTGATCTTTGATAAGATTGTGCCCTTTCCGGTTTTGGCATATGTCTCGTTTTTTTGGTCCCATGTAAGGTTCATATCTATTTTCTCCATTTCTTTGTTTTGATTCTTATCTTCTAGGCCCGAACATGTCCTCCACCTTTGGTTGAGATTCTGTATTTTCTTCTATTCAAAGCTTCATGATATACCTATTATAAACATCATTCTAAGTTGTTACTGAAAATTCTCGCAAGCTTTCCTGCAATCTTCTCGTGGCTTCTGAGCTTCTCTCATTCAAGTTGCTTGCAATGCCATCGCTTCCCAATTATCAAGTACGCAAGTTAATAACATCCTTTCTCGTTGGAAGCTATCTATAAACTGTCTAAGTAATTTTGTACTTTCTTGTTGTATTTTAAAGATATCTCCATTCTCTTTTCTACTTTTTGAGCTCCCATATGTGCTTTAATAAATGAATCTACAAGCTCAGCAAACGAGTCAATTGAGTTTTCAGATAAAAGAGAATACCATGTTAGTACTCCTTTGTAAGGGTTGTTCACCAGCACCGATTCAATTTCCAGCTTAGTCAAATCATTGCAGTTGACTCCTATGCAGAATGTGGCCATGATCTTGTGGATTAGAAGTTCCATCATACTTAGGAATATATCTCATTTTAAACATCTTTGGTATCAGTAATGGTGATGCACTTTATTTCTGTGGTTGTTGCGAGGATTTGTTCATATACACACGTTTGATTACCGATGGTACACTCGATATTTGTTCTATCCGTTTATTTTGTTCCTTGAATTATTTCTGCAAAGCTAGAACTAGATTTTGTAAATTATAATTATTCCGCGTACTTGAACCTCCAGCTCCAAAACTAGTTGGAATTCCCCACTTTTTGAGTTTTCAAGCCCTGAATTAGGATTTTCTACAGTTGTGTGATTGGTAGTGGAGCTAGAAATATAATTGGCACGCCACCTGTTAAGGCCCGTAAGGTTTTACCAATCTGCTAAGTAATAAATTGTTCAAGTCATCATGTAGTCGTGATTGCTCTTCATTCCGCTGCTCAGTGTTGCGATTAGCAGATCTGACCGGTGAGCTATCTTATAAGCATTGTGGAGAATGTGTGGGTAAATTATGTGGAGGAGATCCCCCTTGTCCGTTCCCCTGCTGAGTAATTTGGTCAGTTCTAGACATAATTTATTGCTACAAATACAATATATAAAAAGAAAGTGAAACGATTATTAGAGTTTCTGATAACAGAACTAATTTGTTTAACCAAAAAATAGTATTTGTAATTAATATAAATACATAGAATAATTCAGGTTTCTAACAACCAATTTACTTCATTTTTCCAAATATAATTGATATGAAAAAGAATAACGATAATAAAGATTTAAATTGAGAATAAGGTAATAGAAATCTTATTGATGATTGCCACATTTTCCACAGTAGGAAAGAACAATTCTTATGATAATAAAGAATAGTAAGAATATTGATAATTGACATTACAACTTAGCAAATTTTTCGATGGGATACAAGTTTATGGAAATGCGTTTTATAACATTATAATTTGTAACAGTTTACCCTATTTAGCTCTTGTCTGTTACTATTATTTATTACATTAATTGCACGTTACATGGGTGATTTGTAACGGTTGAGGCAATAAGAGCAAATAGTGTATAATAAGGGATTCGACTGATTGCTTTCCATATTCATAACTATTAATGACCTCTCCATATCCATGGCTTTCAATAATCTTAATTATCAACCCCGTACCTATTTTCTTCCTTTCAACCTCGAGACTAACAGGCACGGTATCTTCACAAGTGATTCCATGGGTGTTGCTCACATATTCTGTCCATGTCAGTCCTCTTTGTCATTCCAACTCCCATGACACATATCATTGTAGTATTAGTCCATACGGCAGGTTTATTTTCCACCAATACAAAATTGAGGATAATTTTTCAGTCATCACAATTCATCTGCTTTATAATAAGCCTATTGTAATATCATTTTCCATCCATTTAATTTCGGCGGAATAGCCTAACAAATACCTCTACTAGTCCCATTTTGTCATCCCGGTCGCTATACTCTATAAGGGTTCATCCAGACACTCGTAGTTGTTAAAACACACTACTGTAAACCCCTTTAATCTCGCGTGTTCTTCAAACGCACACTGTGGATGACACATAATCCTCCCCATCAGATTTTTTATGACACATCATTATTTATTCTCTTTAATTTAAAAACTTTTATTTTACTTTTCTTTTTCATCCACTCATCCCCTACCCTTGACCACCTCGCTCTATTTTTCACAACAGAAACAACACAACAACACCTCAACTTTCTGCCTTTACCAGTGACACTACAACCATGGACAACTAAAAACCACCATTCTCCAATTTTACATTGTTCACATCTCCCCTTCAGAGATTTTTGTCCAACGCCGCCACTCACTACTTCAATCCACCATGTGAACCACCTTGAACTCCTTTCCTCCATTGATGCTGATGCACCATCACTGAAATTCCTCAATATCCTCATACGTCCATATAAATTTATACTATACACCCCACCTAATTTCACAAAGATCTTCGTCAATCACTCTTTACCCTCCAAACCCACCGTATCTCCGGCACCTCACCCTAAATGGCCAATTTTTTTTAGATATTCAGCTTCTCTCCATCAAATAAATCCACTATTAAATATCGACTCCATCACCTGAAAATTCGTTAGTCATGAGACGATCCTTACCCAAAATAGATTAAATACTACAATAGTCATAGATTTAATTTGTCTCAAAAACACTAATGTTGGTTGCTCTTCAGAAAAGGCTTCTTAATATATTTTTTTTCAAATATTGATTCAAGGTTTATGAAAATGAAAAGAAGGACGAACGGGAAGTAAAAAGGGGAGAAAACGATCGAGGAGGGGTGGGGAAAGAAGGGGAAAGGGGAACAGTAGAAGCATAAAAAGATAAGCGGGAGGGGATGGAGAAAGGGGACATATTTGTTTTTTATTATTTTATTTTCTTATATTTTACTCTTTTTTTTCTGGTTTTTATTTTAATTATTTTTAGTTGAACCTTTTATATTTACGCTCATTATACACGTGAAGTTCACGTATTTTGTCCAACTCGGATATCAAGTTGCCACATATGCTCGGTCAACGATTATAGGGGTTTAAGGTAGTATGTTTTAATAATTACAAGTGTCTAGATGAAATCCTTTTGAGTATGGGGACTGAAATGACAAAACAGAACAAACAAATATGTCTATTAAATTATTTTACCTTTAATTTATGATCTTGATTCGAGAATTGGCTATGGTTTATCAAATAATATTGAACATCTTCAACATTCTTAAAACGTAATGACACAAATGAAAATCAGACATGATTGCATGATGGTAATTGTCTGCTAATTCGCAGGCCTGTTGGAAGGAGAGGAGAGATGACAATAGAAAAAGAGGAAGGGAGGCGACAGAAGAGGGAGAAAGAATAGGCGAGGTAAAAAAAGAAAATAGTACAATGAATCATGGTTTGTGATCCTTCTAAGAAAATATATATATTATTTGTAAATAAAACCTAGTTAGTTCTAGTAAATAATAAATTTTAGTTAAAACGAATAAATAAATTTGTATTATAATATGTGTAGGAAAAATGGCTAACTCAAGGTTGAATTAGAAAATCGTATATAAAAAGTGCTTTTATAGAGAGTTGAAGAAGGCAATAAAAGAGGAAGTAGGAAGGGGCAAGAGGCATTAAGGGGTCTGTTTGGAAAGCCATCCAATAATTAAAATTGGTGTAATTATTAGGGTAGTAATTACACAACCTAGTAATTATACAATATAGTAATTATAATGACATGTTTGTTTTTCATAACGTAATTACAGTGTAATTACAAGCATAATGTTTGGTTGCACAAGTATAATTACAGGAGTTAGATTAAATTTTAAATAAAGTAATTATCAAAATATTAAAGTTAATATAGTAAATATATGCCTATAATTAATTTTTTATAAGTATAAATAATATTAATTTTGATATTTAAGATGCATATTTTTTTCTTAAATATACATTAATTAGTAATCATATATTTATAACTAATATTGTAAAAATAATTTACATATATTTTACAAATTAATTATATTTAGTTTAATTAATTATAAAAACTAAAAACTTACTATTTTGTAAGAACATCATGAAATGCATGTTTAATAAAATAAATTAATATTTATAAATATAATATCATAACATTATTCAAATATTTGACCAAACTAATCTATCAATTTAACTAAAAAATGAACAACATGTAATGTGAAATAACAAGACAATACCACTAAAACAAATAAATTGGAACCATAAACATAACAAAATTTCAAAATCCAAAAAAAAAAAAAAACATATGTCAAATTCGAACATAATAAAAATAAGCTCCAATACAACTTAAGATTAGGAAACATAATAAGTTTATAACCTCATTTAACAACGAAATTCTACTTAAATGACATCACTCATTATTTCTAACATTAGGAGGTGTAGTTTAAAAAACTAGAATAATAACACAGTTACGCTAAATGAAAAAAATTAAATTAAAGAAGAAATAAAATATACGAGCAATTATATGGAATCACAAGAAATAAAGGTAGAGAAATAAAAGATAATTAATGTACAAAGAAAAATATATTTTAAAATTAAATGGTAATTTTTTTTTAAAAAAAACCATTAAAATAATGGAAATAGAAAGTTATAAAGAAAATAAATTAAAATAAAAAAATTAAAAAGTAACCTTGTAATTACACAGTGTTATTACTACCAATTCTCACCTCTCCCTTGAGAATTGGAAAGCGTAATTACACCTCTCCAATTGCACTTAATTCCATGTTGATAAAGTAACTACTTGGCCGGACAAATATGCCAAATTGTATAATTATATCCCATTGCACCCAAATTCAATTTTTACATGGCTTTCCAAATAATCTCTAAAGCTCTACTAGATTATTAGATTTCTTTTCAATAAAAGGTCTTTACGCCCAAAAAAGGGTTTAAAATTTACTTGTCCCACTCAAGTCGAAATTTATAAATGAGGAAATAGATAAACATAGCCCTTTAAATTAAATTTTTATAACATATCAAAATTGCTATCATTATTCAGTGTTTAAAATATGAAATTGTTCCTACAATAATATGTTATAATCTATAAAGTGAAATGCAACCGCTAAAAATAAACATTTTTAAATATAAAATAAAATTAAATAGAATATAGACTTTAGGATAAAGTGCAATATTGGCCTATTTATAAACTTCGATCATTATCTAGAAATGTCATGAAGCAGTTGTAATTGATAATGTCTCCAAAACAAAAGATGGCTTGTGATTGGCATGATTTTGATGTTTGGCGAGGTTAAGGTTTGGGCATGGTATGAAAATATGAATGATGATTTTGATACCATGAAAGCGGGGGTGTCGGTTTTTTTGACAACTTCGGCAAGAATGCTCAATGCATTTGCAACTTTATGTCCCAACCAGAAAACTAGATTTTGATAAGAGAAGACTTTTGCTTCCACAGTTCCTACTGTCCTTTGTTGTTTTTTTTGTTTTCCTAATATCCGTATAATAGCTTCAACTAGTTTGGATTCGCTTCATATAAGGTTAATTAAATTAGAGAACACTCTCTATTATGATTTTTCTCATTCACAGGATTCGAATTCGAATTTCGAACCTGAATTTCTAATTAAGAATAAAAAGATCATATGCATCAACCAAACCAACCGTTGACAGTATTATCGGTGTTATTTATACTTTATAATGCGTAGTCAAAAATTTCATTATAGTCCATTTTTTCTTCTTTACTTCTTTGTCTTTTGTGAAAGATAGTGTCCCTCATTGATTGTGGAAAGTCTTTTTCTTCACTTTATAATGAATTATTCTTTGTTGGGCTTGTAAAGAGTAAAAGGGGGTGATTTTGTGCACATAAGATGTTGGTCTTGAAAGCAAAACAGGTCAATCCAATTTTGATTTTGCTAAAGTTATTTTTTCATTTTTGGAGCTTACCAGAAAAGTGTTCAAGGTATTACTGTGTCTTTCGGACCTCATTTCTTCCCACAACAATTGCCTCGTTCCTAAAGATTTCCATATTTTACTACAGCAGACATCTCAAATGTGTCACACTTTCCACCTTCAACTCTAACACTTATTAGGAAAATTTCACGGACTTTTCATTTACACGGATTTTATAAACAGAAATGGCATCTAACAGGAAAATTAACATGTTAGCAGTAATATACATCTTTAAAAGGCAAATACAAAATAAATTAAAAGCTCAATTCCATTGGAGGAGCAAATATTATCAATATCACAATGAGCTTCAATTAATAATTAAAAAGTGTCTTGTGATGGAAAAAGAGCTCCCGTTGCCAAGTCTTATAACAATTTGAAGGCCCTATTGAAGTCCAAGAGAAGGTGAAATGGGGCCCAAATCTGCCCAAAAATGAACAACTACAGCAACCCACTTTAATGTTATGTTAACCTAGTTTCTAGAATTTATATTTAAAGTTTGTATTGTTCTATGTTGACCACCTTTAAAGCTTATTGAACTAGTGTGGGTAATCTTCTATACCCTAGGATTTATCATTCCTATTTATTTTTGTTTTGACCAACCCCCTTCTTTACTACTCCCCTGTTTCAATTTATGTGAACCTATTTACTTTTAAGTCTGTATAAAAAAGAATGACTCATTTTAAAATTTGGAAACAATTTAGCTTAAACTCTAACATATTTACCACAAGTTTCAAAAGAATTAAAGTCATACAAATATTCTAATTTGTTTAAGACCACAAACTTCAAAAGTCTTAATTTTTTATTAAACTTCGTGCCCAGTCAAACAGGTTCACATAAATTAAAACAGAGTAAAGAGTGAGTACTATATAAAGGGGTGCCTTGTTCATTCATTGTAACTAAGATTGAAGATTAATACTATTGATACTAGCAGCCTTTAGCTTTTAAGAGACCTTGTAAGATTCTCTTTGGGGTTTGCCCTTTTAGTTCTACTTTAATCATTACTTGGATGTCTTTGATTGTAAGATTCCTTGTTTGAGTTCCCTCCGTCGTATTCTTGTTCTCCGATGTATGATTCACTAGTTCAAGTTTCAAATACTTGAATTTGTATTCTTTTCTTTCAAGAAGAATCAATCATTCCCTCTTTTAACCTTCTAATTTAAAGTCTTCCGCTATCCGTGTTGTTATCATTAAGGGTGACATACAGTGATGGATAAGCAAAAAGTCTTAACAAGGATGATGTGAACAGAATACTCCAATAGATTGTTTTGTAATACAGAAATCAGATTGTTATGCTGTGAACAAGAACAAAAGACTGTTAAAAGAGATTGCGATACAAAAGTCGAGAGCTTAATCCTCATATTGCTAATACACGTATTCCTATTCCACAATCTATTAAAATAACGAGATAGATTCTTGTATCAATTATGCAGAGTGAAATATTAGAAACCAAGCACCCTATATTAGTAAAATGCAGAGTTGTATAACTAGTAATGTACACTTATATACGACAAACAAGATGCTGTATTAATACTGCATCTTCTTATGTCAGACTAATATACATATCAAACACCTGCTCTGTCCAGGAGAGCACTTCAAATCAAAGAATTCATCACCCATAACTGTAAAGAGCATCTCTACAAAAACTAGCTGCAAGGGTCCAACAGTGCTGAAACTACAAACTTTGGGGTATGGAAAAACTTACAACCACTTTAGAGAGTTCCACAAGAGAATATAATGATACGTTGTAAGGCATCATCCCCATTATACAAACTCAATTCAAAGAAAACACACATCATTTTCTATGACGAGCATTACCTTGTAACGAGCTTAAACACAATGACTGGTGCATGTCACAAAGACATTCAAAGCAAACACTAAATATGATCAACTTAATGAAATGTACCAGGGAAAAATTAATAATCTTCAAACACAATTATGTAGTTAAAACAGCCTCTCTACCTTCTACCACCTTCTACCTTCTTAAGGCGGGGTAAGGTTTGGGTACACTCTACTATCCTGGACCCCACTTGTGGGATTACACTGGTTTGTTGTAAACACAATTATGCAGTAAAATTTTTGTTGATAAGGTAAATAACTTATACAGTTTATAATCCAATGCAATGGAGGAGGGACCTACTCTGTAACATTTGGTGACCAGTAACTTACGGATTCCCTTAAATCATCAAGTGCATTTTACACACAAGTATGAAAAAGTGAAATCACAGTACAATTAAAGGCATTTTGTTCACAATATTCAGTACAATTAACAGTAAAATATGCATTCACATGGATTAACAGATGACAGAAAGATATACCGTTCACAATTACAGATTACAACCCCCATCAAACCACCTCCTTAGCCGGCTTCTTCAGATCATCATCGACAACCTTAGTAGGAAGAATCACGTATCCTCCCAACTTCTTAGGGCTAACGTCATCATTGAAATCATCATCATCGTCCGAATCCTCCTCAAAATCAAAAGCGGTGGGCCAGAATAGAGACCAGATCAGGTACATCATCGCGGCGGTTAAAGCGCCACAACCAGCGCCGAAAAGCATAGCTCCCATAACCCTCATGATATCCTTTGATCGGTCACGAATTGAACTCGTGACGGCCGAGTAAAACTCCATCGGCTTCGATACATCTTCTTCTTCTCTTTCTACGAGCTGATTTTCTTCTTCGCCGCCGCCGATACGGTCGACGAATATAGCGTTGCGACCACCGAGAAAAATGGAGGGTTTGTTGAATCGGACTTTCCTGTCTCCGTTTGGATTGGATGTGGTGAAGAAGAAAGTTAGGAATCGGGGAGAATTCAGGGAAGGGTATTGGAGGGACAAATTAGGGTTAGGATTAGGGTTTGAAGGATGGGTTGATGCGGGAATGGGGTAATAGGAGGTGGAGGTGAAGAAGAAGAGGGTATTGCAGGGTCGGGCGGTGGCAGAGACGGCGAGGAGAAAGAGGCCGAGGAGGAGAAGAGGGAGCTTCCATGTCGCCATTGACTCGTGAGAAGAGAAAAGCTGTCGGTGAAGAAAAATGAAAGAGGAAATGCGAAAATATGTGATTCGGTGGGCGATGCTAAAAAATGCATGAAGCCCCTATTTTAACACTTATCCGTTTTATTTTTTTCGTTTGCATTTGTATCCTTGTTTTGTTAAAAGTATTTTAAAAAGATGATTTTGTCCTTATTTAATAAAAAATAATTTTCTCTCTAAGTATAAGATATATTGTCTTTTGTCTTTGTCTCTTTCTTTTTTTGCGGTTTTAATTATTCTCTGAAATCAAACAGTTTTCGCCATTGCATTCTGCATGATTAGCAATTTTTCTTCTCCAATAAAATCAAGTATAATCACAGGTATGATTTTAATGGTTGCTTTTGTACATTGCATTAACTGTGTATGGAGGTTTTAATTTAGGATTAGTTTTATGATTTAATTTCTTGGTTTTGTTTTGTTGATAGTAATCTTAGTTGAATCGTTTTCCTTTTTTTATTTGTGCTAAAATAGTTTCCTAGGTTTACTTTGATCAGTACATTAGTTTTATAGGTTTTACTTTTACGATTAGTGTTTTTAGGTTTTTTGAAATTGTTTTTGTGTTTTTGATGAAAATTCTATACATTCTTCAGTGATTGTTGGAGACGTTGAAATTTTTAAAAATTTTGAGACTCAAATAGATAATGCTATTAAAGTCTGAAGTTTATAACACTTCAACGTTAACTTAGTTCTAGGAGCTGAAGTTTTATTTTGTGTTTTGTAAAAGTAAAGTATGTTTTGTCTGCAGTTTTTGTAAGAATATTGACTAAGAATATTGACTTTTTGACTTTTGATTAAGAACTTAGTACTTTCTTATGGAATTGATTCCTTTATCTCATGTTGATCGTATGGAATTGTTTTTGGCTAGATTCGAGGCATTTGGAGGCCGTTTCGCAAGGCAAGGGCTTGTTGGAGTAGCGATTTGCACGGTTTGAGGTAAGTAACACTTCTAAACTTGGTTTGAGGGTATGAAACCCTGAATTACGAGTTATGTGATTGGTGTTGAGGTCACGCACATACTAGGTGACGGGCGTGTGGGCGTGCATCGTAGTAATTATTATTTTGTCAATTCCATGGAACTGTGTAGCTATCTTATCTGAACTTTATTACTGTACTCTATGTGATAGAGCACTTGAGATATGATTTATGCTAGAAAACATGTTTAAGTTATAGGTTGGTACTATTGGGATGGTCGATCTTTGCTGTTGAGTTGTTTGCTTTATTGTTATCATGTACTCAGTCGCATTCATCATTTCATATCATCTCAGTCTCCGTTACAGTATATAGTCACATCTTGCATCATTGATTTGGGCTGCTTAGCATGAGTGTTGTGAGCCTGAGAGACCGGAGAGATTGATGGCTGAGTGAGGCTGATGGACTGTTTGTGAGTGACATTCGTGGGATCGGGTTGCACGCTGCAGCAGATTATAGTGCTTGGGCTAGATATACCCTCCGGAGTCTGCGCACCCACAGTAAGCACAGTTGTTATTGATTCATTTGCAGTTGGATTGGATCTGCCCGGGATTTATTTGCATTTGGGCTGTATCTGCCCTGGACTTATTTGCATTTGCGCTGGATCTGCCTCGTACAGTGCTGAGTGACTGAGTGTGATAAGTGAGAATTGAGACAATCAGGTTGAGTACTCCGAGAGTGCGAGTACGCGAGGCTTTTGTTGTATTGCATCAGATACGATATGCACATTGACATGGAGGTATAGAGATGTCATATTCCTCACGTCATTCAGACTTGGCATATTCTATTTGTTTTGAGTTTAATTGTTAAACCTGGAAGCATGCCTAAATTCTTGTACCGTTACCTGTAGATTATGAATTTTTGAGATATTACTGTCATATTTTTCATAAATTTTTGTGCTGTTAAATTCTGTATGTGGGCTGTAGTGTTCGAGCCAGTCACTACTTTTAGTCCAAAGGTTAGATTTGTTACTTATTGAGTTGGTTGTACTCATGCTACACTCTGCACTTCGTGTGCAGATCCAGGTGTTTCCGGTCAAGGCGGTTGCTGATTCACACAGTTCAGTCATTCGAAGATCATCGAGGTAGCTGCTTTGGTTTCCGCAGACCTTGACTCTCCTCCCCTATCCCTTAGTTTTATTTATTCAGTTTCAGTTTTCCTTAGACAGTGTTTCAGACTTGTATTATATAGATGCTCATGTACCCATCCCCTTGATTTTGGGAAACTTATGTATCGAGATTGGCAGTTTTATTCAGATTATGAGATTTTTTACTTATTTAATACCCGTTTCAGTATATTATAAATTTGAAAGTGTTGGAAGTGTCTGAGTTGTCGGCTTGCCTAGTAACATGATAGGCACTATCACGACAGGTTAGGTTTTGGGTCGTGACATAAAGTTTTTAATGATTATTTTGATAATGTTCTGCTGTTGTTTTTCCCACCTGTAATGTTTTTGAACTGATGGCATCTGGGAAATCTAAAACATCTAAAGATCCTAAATCACCTAAAGCACTTAGAATACGTAAAGCTCCTTCAGTCCCTTTTGCTATACCTACAAAATCAGGGTAGAGATATTATGAGTTTCGAGATTGGTTTAAGTGACCTGCTTACTGAAAGGGGAACCACTATTTAAAAGGTTTAATTGCATTTTTTGACTCTCGCACAATAGGAGAAGCTGAATAATGGCACATTTCGGTATATCATGGCTATGGAGAATTTCTATTGCAACATGAAGTTGGTTCATTGTTTGATTCTTTCTCGCATATTCACCAATGATCGAGATTCCATTAGTTTCAAGATTTTTGGCCATGATGTGTTGTTCAACCTTGAAGACTTTTACATTATGTGGGGTTTGAGAATCACAACACATAATGTTGAAAAATCAATCAAACGAGAGAGTAAGATTCTGAAGCGCTATTTTGGGAAGTCTAAGGGTGTGACCTTATAGGACATTAGAGAGTATATGATACATAATCAAATTAAAAAGGATGATGTGAATTTCAAACACGTATGTGAGAGTGATGAAGATGCTGTGAAGCTTATGGAAATTCTTATTGTGGAGTCTATTTTGTTCGGAAGAAAGCATGAATCAATTATGTTGGAGGAGCATGCAACTATTGTTGAAGACGATGAGGCTTATTTTAATTATCCTTCGGGTAATCTGTCTTATGAGAGGCTTATTACCTCAATGAAATATGCTTTGGAAAACAAGGACAAAACCAATGAAACTGAGTATACTGTAGGCAGATTTCCATATCCATTATGTGTTTGGTTCTATGAGCGCTTCCCAGATATTCGGGACAAGTATTTAAAAGATGACGACTACCTTGATGTCCCTCAGGTTCCCAGGATGTTATGTTATCCATCTTTGGGAGAGCCTAAATTTAAAGAACTTTATGCAGATTACTTCAGTAATCATGGTGTAAGTTAATGTTCTTTATTTTTCCTTTTTTTTTTCTGTAGATTTGTTAATATGTTGACTTATCAGTTTTATTTTTTTTTTCTAATATATTTTTTTGTATTAAAAAGAAATATCGAACATTTAGGGTATTAGAGATAATTCCTATCGAAGAGAAATTTAATTCAATGTCTTTAGTTGGACAATTACCATGCAGCTGCAGTCGTTCAAAGGTGCAGAATCTGGTTCCTTTAACTGGTGAAGCACCACGTAGTCAGAGTCGATCAAAAGAAACCAATCGAACTCCTATAATTGGAGAATCACCTCGTACCAAGAGTCGTTCTAAACGTTCTACAACAGCGTTTGATGATGAATTAGTTAACACAATATGTAGTGTAAGTTTTTTTGTGTGTTTAATCTGAAGTTTTTCATACTATTTTTTGCTTAATTATAGGATGTTTTATGTGATATTTTTGTTCTATATTTTACTGAATCTCAGCATTATTTTTGGAGCTGAAGTTTTATTTTGTATTTGTAAAACTACAACATATTTTGTCTGTAGCTTTTGTTCTGTTTGTGATAAACTTTAGCATTCTAGGAGCTGAAGTTTTGTTTTGTAAAAGTAATATATGTTTTGTCTGCAGTTTTTGTTTTGTTTTTGATGAACTTCAACATTCTTGGAGTTGAAGTTGTGTTCTGTTTTTATTTTACAATAATATGTTTTGGCTGAAGTTTTTGTTATGTATTTGCTGAATTTAGTATTCTTAGAGATGAAGTTTTGTTCTGTATTTGTTAAACTTTCGCATTCTTAGAGCTGAAGTTTTGTTCTGTGTTTCTATTTTCTGAAATTATTGTGCTGTTTCTATTTCTATACTATAGGGTAATGAGGGAGGTTAAAAACCATGCAACGGAAGAAAGGAGAATGATAGCGGAAGAAGTTGTTCAAGAGTTTCGACAGGATGAACGATCTATTATTGTGGACGAGGCTGTGAAAAAGCCAAGATAAGCTTATTTATAGAGAAGTCTTTTTTCCTGCTAATGTTATTCTTTTATTCAAAATAATCATTGTTAGTAATTTTTTATAGGAATATTTTGATAAGAAGTTTGTAAAGTTATTTGAGATTTTCGACAAGTCAAAAGGAAAAGATGATGGCGATGCAGATTTTAAATTCATGAACTATCGACAATATGATAGGATGAACGACTCCTTCGAACCTCAATCTGACATTAATGCTGCTCATTATGGATTGCATAAAGTCGCAGATGAAAATGTAAGAGGTGAGCAAGCAGCTGTTGAAGGCCAAGTTCAAGATTCGAGCAAGTTCAATGTGTTGAACGACAAGTTGAAGCAGAATGTTGTGTTGATAGACTGAGCAAAGTTGCTGGATATGATGACCAGTTATCAACTGTGAATGTAGGAAGCAAGAAAGGTGCAGATGATGAAGTTGTCGGTACCGCAGAACATGTACCGAATTGTGATTTGGGTACTCCTATTGCAAAAGGCAATATGTTTGCGGATGCAAATGATGAACCTGTTGGTACTAAAGGACACGCACCGAATGATGTGGGTACTCCTATTGGGAAATGCAATGCGTTTGCGGAAGCATTAGCTATTTGCCAAAAACTTTTAGGTGCAGAATTACAGGAAATTGTCACTACAGGTATAAATATTTTTTATGTTATATATATATATATATATATATATATATATATATATATTAGGTTATTGATTTTCCCCCCTATGAATATGCAATGGAAGTTGAAAACAGTGGTGCTTCAATTGATACGACTCAAAAACTCTCCGATGATGCTGCATTGCATAAAGATAGAGTCGAGAAAATCCATTCCGCAGAATACTCCAAGGCTCGCCGACGATGCCGCACCATTGAATGAAGCTGGAGCTGCTGAGATCGACAAAGGTATGCAGTCTGGCGATAGCAGAATGGAAGGTAAATGTCAAGGTATTCTATACATCACGAACTTATTATATTTGATCCAAGTTTTTATTTTCTGTTTGAAATTTTAAATACTTCCTTTGCTTTCTTGTGCTTTTTGATGATTATTCAAGAAGACCCGATGCAGCCGAAAAAGAAATTGGTGAGCTCATTCGGCTATATGAAAAAGGAGAAATACATCTCTTCACACTTGTTGGCTCACAGACATGTGTGAAGTGTCTTCGTAGTATTTTCAAAATTTAGTCAGTATTATTTAATATTTTTGCCTTTTTTTTGCGTGGAGATATTGACATATTTGAGGGTAATACAAGCGGATCCGTTGGTATGCAAACACCATTTGTGTCGCAACACTTAGACCAGGTAGTTATTTGCTGAAATTCAGTTACAAGGCATTTTTTGGCCTAATGTGTGTTTGTATCAATTGTATTTATGTATATATTTTCCTTATTTTTTGCAAATCTCATCTGATGCATCAGAACTTCTTCCAAATCCTAAGAGAAGGAAGGTGTCCAGTACTCCTAATGTTTTGCGTGACACCAGTGATATCCACAACTTCAATTTATGTTCATTTTCGCTGGGTAGTACACAAGAGAATGGTTCAAAAGCTAATTCTGCTACTATTGTTGTTGGTGAAGAGAGACAAGAAGATCATGAACAACTGGGATGTCACGACCCCAATTTCCCTCCGTAGGATGTCATGATGGCACCTAGTCTTTAAGACTAGGTAAGCCTAACCCTTACAAAATAAATCGAGGAATTCAACCATCAATTGATAAATATACAATAGAAATCTTATACACAACTTACAATCCCAAATCCGATAGTACAAGTCATAAGCTCTACTGAGTTTACTAGAAGAATCCTTAAATACAACTGTTCCAAACGAAAATTAAACGGTTCAAGTACAATATCAGAAGGTGACTCCGACGCCTGTGAACGCGACAACAGATTTACCTTGAGTCTCCACAACAATGCTCGACCAGCTAGCTAATAATCAACAATAGCCGAGGCACTTGAGATCTGCAAAAAAATATGCAGAAGCGTAAGACCACAGCTGTACCTAGTAAGTATCAAGATTAACGTCAGTGGAGTAGTGACGAGGGACAGTCAAGACACCCACTGGACTAAACAATCTGAAGAAGTATACATGTAGAACTAGCGGGGAACAATATCATTATTAGGCTAGGTATGATGACAATAATAATACAACATTTATAAAAAGGACTAAAAGCAACAGATAGTAATGAGACACAACAGGTAATAACACTGTATAGTAAGCTGAGCACAGTCCAAATCCGATGAAACCAAAGAAAAGAAGACAAGTGACAACTAGTAGGAACAACCGCTTTCACACCAGTTTTACCCAGGGATTTCCACGAGGTGCCAAACCTCAAAATCACAAATCACAGGTCCCAATTCGTGAACCCTAATCACTTGACATCTTGTGCCCACATTACAACTCATAACTGCACGGACGACTCACGAGCCAATAGAACATCCCTCACACAAAAGGCAAACAAACAAGAGTACGTATAATGGTTAGTGACATCAGGATTCATCTTTCACAACTGATATGGGTGATTTAACTACGTGTATGCTTGTGCAAATGTTCTACCATAATTCAAGTCAACTAATAAGAGTAGAGACAATGAATGACACATAAGAAACAATCACCATGAAATGTACAATATAATAAAGGCAGCAATGAAGTTTGGAGCAGCGACTAGCACGACAAGATTAGCTACACAGAACTGAGCAAATAGTGCAACATGTAGGGAAACGGTTAATACTATGCCAAGAAAAACAACAATCAAAGACAAGTGCACAAAAAAGGGAAATGACAACAAGAGCCTTACCGAGGTACCACCTCGTAGTCTCAAATCATAAAATGAATCACAACTTTCCTTATATCACTGCGGGAGCCTTTTATATTTAGTTTTGAAAATCATTTTTCCTGAAATAACATCTCATGTTTTAGCCCACCTTATCACACTGCATGGCTTCTAGTAGTTCCCCTACTAGCCACCCGTTTCAAGCCCATCTTTTCTCATCGCATGCATTTCAACACCCAGATCTTACACCACTGCATGCGTATCAATAATAAAAATAGCATGGTAGAAACCTCATGCAACATAATAACAACCGCAGGGCCAAAACCTCATGCAAATACAATAACAACCTAACGGCAGAAACCTCGTGCAAACACAATAACAATTCTCTCAACAAAAACACGTGTGCCAAAATATAACAACTCAACTAAATGACTTTCATAATATGTGCCTACATGCCACAATATATCCTCAAAACAGTTATAATATCACGATCACACATAGCCCTCGGCTCAACGACACTGAATACAACAACAACAACAACAACAATAACACGAGAATACAGCAAGTAAATCAACTCAGGAACTTCAAAACACAAAGAGACGGAAGAAAGAGCTCACGAAGAAGTACATAATAGGGAATAATAGTCTTAACAAGACAGATCAACAAGTAAGAGATAATGTGTAGCATTGATTCCGCAAAAATACAATTCGATGATAAGAGAGATAACACGAATCAATAATTCTAAATAAGGATAAGTCAACAATGATAAGGGATAACAAAATTTCATTTTAGGCTGAGCAATTACGGAAGAGATACAACAAATTCAATTAAGGATAAGTAATTATGAAAAAGATAATAATAACTTCAATTAAGGATAAGCAATTAGGGAAGGATAGCATGACAATAGAAGAGGCAACAACTCCAGTTAAGACACATAAGAGTTTAATCGGCATTAAGGGTGGAACATGAATCAATTAATTCCAAATAAGACACGTAAAGGTGAAACTAGTAAATGGGGGATTTAACATGACAAAACAACTTCATATCTAATGAACATAAGAACCTAAGAGACCTAAGCAGTCAAATTTCCACAAATAAGTCCGAGCACGTACTCATCACCTCGTGTACACGGCCTTCATATGGCACAATTAGCACAAATGACTCAAATCCTAAGGGATAATTCTCCCACACAAAGTTAGGCAAGATATTTACCTCAATTTGGCCAAATCAATACTCAAATTAGCTTTTCCTTTACAAATTTACATCCGCTCGGCTCAATCTTTAATGGAGTAAAACTTTCTTCATTGTATTAATAAAAATCCCAAGCCTTGAATTACAGAGAGAAAGCACCAACCAAGCCTGAAGGCAGAAAACTACAAACAAGTACCTCTGACTGGAAACCTCGATGACGACTTCAACGGCAACCTCCGTTGGTGGTGTTTGGGGTAAGTTTCAGCTGCTATTTGTGGATTTCGAGGCTATTTTTTGGGCAGTTTAGTGGCTGTTTTGTAGCTGGTTTGCAGATGATTTTTGCTACTTTTGGCTGTTTTCGCAGCTGATTTTGCTACGATTTTGGGGTGAATTTTGAGATATTTTGGGGTGAGTTTTAGGTGTTAATTTCGGGGGTTAGTTGTGCTGGTTTTCAGTGGTTAGAGGTGGAGGGTTTGAGCTCGGTTTTGAGGCTGGTTCAAGGCTGTTTAGCAGCTATTTTTGCTGCATATTTGGGTGAGATTGAGCAGAAATTTGTGGTGGTTTAATGCTTTTTTTGCTGGGTTTGGAGTGTTCTTTTGGATGAAAAAAGGGTTGTTTATTGCTGAAAACTTCAGTTGGTTTCACGATTGATCTGAGATTGGCTTTTGCAAGGATTGGGGCTGGTTTGGGCCTGTTTTGAGGTGATTTTAGGTGGAAGAAAAGGGCTGATTTTGGGGGCTGATTGCAACAGGTTTTTGCTGCCTTGTTAGCTGTATTTTTGGAGGTTTATTAGGTTGGCTTTAATGGAGTTTCAGGGGATGTGTTTGGAAAAAAAAAATGAGCTGGTAAAGGTGGAGATTTACAGCTCTTTATGGCTGCATATTTGGGGTGTATTTTAGGTCTCTCATTTTCGTCCCCTCTATTTTTTTTTGTTTTTTTTTCCCAAATCTGTTTGTGTCCTCCTTCAAAATCAATTTTAGATAACTCAAAAACCAAAACCGACCATGCACGCATGTCATAATATACTTTATGAAGCTACTTATGACCTTAAACTGCAGAACCGGACGCAATTGCTCAAAGCGACCAGCTGGGTCGTTACAAGGGAGTTGGAGAAGTATCTGTCGCTATGGCTATGGATTTTTTCCTTGCCGCTGAACCGCAGTAGTTAGTTGCGATTGGGCAGCAGGAACAACAAGCAAAAAGAAAACCAGCTAAAGTAGGGAAAATGATTCGTATGGAGAGTATTTGGTTGAAATCTCCTTATGTCATTCCTAAACAAAAGTTAAGGGGACAAGATTGGAAAGCAAGAAAGACTACATGAAGATGTCCCTTCCATTATGTCAATCAAGACAGCGGATCGATGAAGAGATTTATAGAGTGGTTGAAGATGGATGCCGGGGAACATGATTCCAAGCTATTCAGTTTAGGTAGAATTGATATTCCAAAGTCATTCTTTACCGAGCTTGTGGACCCTAACTTTGATCGTACGGATGATGTAAGTTATTAAGTTTATATTTTAAATTGGTTTTGAACCGTATTTCCTAAAACTTCAGCCTTATGTTTGTTTTAAAGTTTTTGTACTGTAATTGTGCTTAAGTTTTTTGGTTCATTTGCTAAAACTTCATATTAAAAGATGCTGAAGTTTTGTCCTGCAGTCTTTAGTTTTATTATAAGTTTTTTTTCTAAACATCAGACTTGTACTTGCTGAAGTTTTTTAGTTCATTCTAAATATTTCATACTGAACATGCTTAAGTTTTTGACATGCAGTTTGTAGTTTTGTAATGAGATTTTTCTAAACTTCTACTTATGTATGCTGAAGCTTTTTATTTCATTCCTTAAACTTATTTTTTACTATGAATTATATTGTGGTTAAGTTCACATATTTTCTTTTATTGTTGTTCATTTTCAGCATATTGAAGTGGGCTTATATCTTGTGCAAAAAATATTACTATCACCCAAGTTATCTAGAATCAAAAGATCAGTATATGACTAAGTTGGCTCGTGTTCATCCTTCAGATGAATAGAAGGAGAAAATTAGAATAAGGAAGGAAAAACGAATGGAGGAGAAAAAAAATGGAAGAGAAAAGGAGCAAATCAGAGAGAAAGGGGGCTATCAAAAAACATGTGATTTAGGAAGCTGTGGTTTCTGAAGAAGAAGTGGAGATTGAGGAGCTTACCCAGTTACCTAATTTATTGAAGAATCAATTGGTGAAAAGATGGCCAACTACATAAGAGGCATTGACCTTTCATGTGGTATCTCATGAGCATCTGTCGAAAAAGTATTCTTTCCATTTCGACTTAAGCCAAGAACTAGCCAATTATCTACACACTACTTTCTTGGAATTCTGAACTTTCAAACCAAAACTATATATGTGTACGATTCCTTGAGTGATTTACTGTCAC
This sequence comes from Nicotiana obtusifolia, assembly GCA_002018475.1. Taxonomy (NCBI): domain Eukaryota; kingdom Viridiplantae; phylum Streptophyta; class Magnoliopsida; order Solanales; family Solanaceae; genus Nicotiana; species Nicotiana obtusifolia. Next base: position 100,613 of record MCJB01009034.1, read on the forward strand.
GACCCAAATCCCAAACCCGATCGTGATGGCGCCTCTCGTGAAGACAAGGCCAGCCAATTCGAACCATAACTCATTTTAAGCAGTTAATTTAACAAGAGAACAACACAACATAGTTTAATAGCAGTCATTTGCGAAAAAACATAGTGAACCATCCCGACTACAGCCCAAACCGGGGTGTCACAAAGTCATGAGCAACTAATGAAATCCTAATAACAAAATTTCTATTACAATATCTCTGGCACAATTAGTTGGAGAAAGTGGAGATAACAATATAAAGAGATATGGGGCAGCGGATGCCAACAGCTACCTCGTAGTCTCTGAGCCACCGCTCTGACAATCGTAGTCAATGCCTCGGAGCGGAGTCAATAACACCTGAATCTGCACACATGGTGCAGGGAGTAATGTGAGTACTTCCAACTCAGTGAGTAGCACATATAAATAATGATTGAAAGTAAGAAAACACGTAAAGCACAAGGCAATGCATAATGAAGCAGTAAATCACTATTTGAAAATAGTAAATCAGTAAGAAATCATTTAAAAATCTTCCCAGCTCTGGTTACCAGTTGCCATTGTTACCAACTGTAACCTACAGTTGTCATTGTTACCAACTGTAATATTCCTGGGCTCAGTATCAATCTCACAGCTCTGGTTACCGGTTGTCATTGTTACCAACCGTAACCTACAGTTGTCATTGTTACCAACTGTATTATCTCTGGGTACCCTGCGCTCACTGGGGGTGTACAGACTCCGGGAGGGGCCCCTTACGGCACAAGCGCTATATCAAGCCACCTCGTGGCATACATCTAGGCCCTCAGCCTCATATCAATCAAGCCACCTCGTGGCGTATATACAGTATCTCAGGCCCTCGGCCTCATATCACTCAGTAAAACCTCAC
>MCJB01009045.1:0-15010 GCA_002018475.1 Nicotiana obtusifolia
ATATCGAATATAGCTTTTATATATATAGTATAATATAGTAGTGTATTTCATATACTAAGTGTATTGCGTCTACTAAGTGTATTGTTGGGTGTATAATTATATACTACATCCTATATATATCAAGTTATATATATATAAACACTTAGTATATGCAATACACTTAGTATACATATACATATATAACTTGATATATAGTACGCTATACTATATATTGAGTATAGTGTATATTGCATAATACACTATACAATACACTTAGTATATGAAATACACTTAGTATATATACTACACTTAGTATTCATGCTTATACATGTATTCATGTTCTTATATATGTATAGTTTTATATATATATAAATATATATATATATATAATGTATTGTATATATATAAATAAAACTGTATAATATATTTATATAAATAAATATATATAACTATATATATATATATAGTTATATATATATATATATATAACTATACATATATAGTATAGCGTCGTATATATCAAGTTTTATATATATATATATATATATATATATATTAGTAATATTTATACACTTTGGTAAAATATTAACAAGAAAGCGACCAACTTTAATCGCTAACATATATACCTTTCTATTAGCGAACATTAGCGACCAAAGTTGGTCCCCAAATGAAAATCTGATTTATTTTAATTTTCCAGATAAGCGACCAACTTTGGTCGCTTATGGCACCATAAAATTCCTTCCACTAAGCGACCAAAGTTGGTCGCCATTTTTATTTCTGATTTAATTTAATATTCAAGAAAAGCGACCAACTTTGGTCGCTTATTTCCCCAGAAAATTTCCCTTCCTTAGGCGACCAACTTTGATCGCTAATATTGAACGTGGGTCCAGTTTAGCGACCAAAGTTGGTCGCTATTTTTGAATTTTCTTTGACCGGATTTGTTTGACCAGTCCGGTCAAAATGTTGAACACATGAGCGACCACTTGGCGACCAATAATGGTCGCTATTTTATTTAAGTTTTTATTTTTTTATTTTTTTCGTCTATGTTAGCGACTAAAGTTGGTCGCTTTTTGTGGCAGACCAACTTTGATCGCTAATGTTTGGTTTTTAAATGCCTTGCATATATAGCTCCCGTAATACGTTTGCATCTTATTTTAAAATGCTTTATTATTAACCAGTGTAGTTCAACATTTACAGTATACTAAATCGATGTTTCGTTCAATATTTATTTTAGGCATGAAAACTCAACTAATCAGTCTAAAGCACAACAAAACAAAATAACAGCACATCAAACACACCCACAAACATTGTGTGATAGGTTTCTCGTAGACTTGTTCTCCTCCTTTAATTTTCCTTCTAGACTAGAACAACTCAAAAGTGGTCTATATATAATACCATATATGTAGCAGCATCAACTCAACAATGTATAAAGAAGGTGGCCGAACTTATTAACTTTGATTTAAAAATAAACTTAATTTAAATTTGTTGTATACGTATAAATTTTTAATTTAAAACTCAATAATTTTAAAAAAATTACAACTAATTGTATACGGGTGAAATAGAGCCCGTTGAACACCTTGGTTCCCGATGGAGTACATGGAGCAGAGACATGATTGTAAGAAATCGGAGGGAAAGGAGCCCCTCGAGTCAGAGTCCGGGCAAAGCACCTGCCCTCGGAAGAATTGGGGCCACATCCCCTAGGTCCGATTCGAACCCCAAAACTTCGGAGAACATTACCAGATAATCGAGCACGACTAGCAAAGGGCCATGATGTCCTCGCGCAGCCGGATGTCACAACGTGAATCTCGGCACGTATCGACGGAAAATCTGTGAGTAGCAAAACGAAAGATTTTTACCTTTTAGAGAATTGTACTTAGGATAAAACTCCCCTACTATATAAAGGGGAGTCTGACTATTCATTAGACACATTGTAACATGCATATCAATGCAATATATTCTTATTTTCTCTGTTATTCAAACTTCTTACTTTTGTTCATCGGTTCTTCATTGTTGTGAGCCTATGATCGAAGACAAGCATTACATTTAGCTATTACTAAGTCTAGGATTACTCTCCGTAATTGGTTTGATAATTTATGACATCTTTTATCTGTTTTATCTAACGATTTTTATCATTTGTATTGAATTAATCCGCGTATCCTTAAAACCATATATAAATTCAATTGTTATCCGTTTTTGAGAGTAAACAGTTTGGCGCCCATCGGTGGGCTAAGGATAGTAGTGGCAATTTCATACAAATTTCTATAACACACTCTATTTTACACTTGTTGACCCCAACGGAGTCCCGGTCGCGGATCCGATCGATGCTAACTCACACATGGCTATTGAAGCAAACTTGCCTATTGACCCCGAAAACAACATTCGCGAAGGAGCCTGGTCGATAGCCCAAAGTACATAGGACAGCGAAGGTGATAGGATTAACTTGCAGGTGATCTTCGAAATGTTATAGGCTCAACAGGCAGCGATAGCCCAGTTGCAAAACCCAAGCTGCGACCCCAGCAGAGTCGAGCCGAATCATCCCAGGAAAACGCTTGCAAAAATAGACCGACCACAGAAAGGCCAGGTGAAGCCGAACTCGGAACCAACCCCGAGATAATAAAGATTCTTGAGGAACTGACAAAACGGGTGAAATCAGGAGAAAAGAAAATTGAAGCCAACGATAAGAAAATGGTGACCTATAACTCCAGGATCGATCAAATCCCAAGAGCACCACCGATTGAAGGGCCTGGATTTCAAGAAATTTGTCTAAAAGCCTTTCCTTCCGAGCGCAGCTCCATAGCTGATCCCAAAGAAGTTCCGTATGCCCGAAATTCTGAAATACAATGGAACAACTGATCCAAATAAACATGTGACCTCCTACACGTGCGCTATCAAGGGGGAACGACTTGGATGATGACGAAATCGAATCCGTTCTGCTAAAAAAGTTCGTAGAGACCTTGTCAAAAAGAGCTATGATGTGGTATCACAACTTACCCCCTAATTCTATTGACTCGTTTGCTATGCTTGCAGATGTATTTGTGAAAGCGCACGCCGGGGCCATTAAGGTCGAGACCAGGAAGTCAGACCTTTTCAAAGTAAAGCAAAGAGATAACGAGATGATCATGAAATTCGTGTCGAGGTTTCAAATGGAAGGGATGAATCTGCCTCCTGTCCGTTCAAGCATTCACCTAAGGACTTAATCCCCAAAGCTCATTGGCTTCACAACAGTTGAAACAAAATTTTGATAGAATACCCGGTGATAACTTGGGCCGACGTCCATAACATGTACCAACAGATCCAAAAGAGCTATCTATCATGAACCAAGATCGAACAGATAGCGGTATCAACCATACAATAGAGATCGAGAGGGTAATGGGTCCGGGTGCAACCCTGCGAGAAGTGAAAGAAGAAGAGACCAAGGTCATAATAACCAGAGACTCATCAGCAAAAACAGTTTCGACAGACCCGTCGGGTCTAGGGAGGTATCAAGGTTATCGGAGTACAACTTCAGTGTCGATGCTGCCGGCATCGTATCAACCATCGAACTCATCAAAGATACTACGTGGCCTCGACCAATACAATTCGATCCTACCCAAAGGGCCCTCAACCTAATGTGTAAGTATCATGGTACTCACGACCACAGAACCGAAGATTGCCGACAACTGAGAGAAGAAGTAGCCGGTTGAGAATTTCTGACTGATCGAGCCAAAAATCATTTCTGGAATAGGGAGCCAAAACAAGGTATCCTCACCTGGAGAAATTGGCACTTGCTTTTCTAAGCGCCTCCAGGAAGTTAAGGCCATATTTTCAATGCCATCACATATGTGTCGTAACTACTTACGCATTAGGGAACATAATGCACAAACCCGAGCTCTCGGGACGATTGGCCAAATGGGCCTTTGAAATTAGCGGGTATGATATCGAATATCGACCCCGAACCACCATCAAATCTCAAATTTTGACAGACTTCATGGCCGACTTCATGTCGGCCTTGATACTCGAAGTCGAAAAGGAATTGTTGCTAACGTCGGGGACCTCCTTGGGGATCTCGACCCTCTTTACAGACGGTGCCTCGAACGCAAAAGGGTGCAGACTCGGCATCGTGTTGAACCCACCTACGGGTAATGTAGTTAGGCGATCTATTAGAACTCTGAAATTGACTAACAATGAGGTCGAGTATGAGGCCATGATTGTAGGTCTCGAATTGGCTAAAAGCCCGGGGGCCGAAGTGATCAAATCTAAATGCGATTCCCTCCTTGTGGTAAATCAAGTCAATGGGACATTCAAAATGAAAGAGGAACGAATGCGAAGATGCTTGGATATACTACAGGTAACGCTACACCGATTCAAGGAATGGACTCTACAACATGTGCCCCGGGATCAAAATAGCGAAGCCGAGCTCTAGCTAACTTGGGGTTATCGGTTGATGATGATGAATTCAGCTCAGGTACGGTCGTACAACTCATGAAATCGGTAGTGTAAAAAGGCCATGCCGAGATAAACTCGACAAATTTAACTTGGGACTAGAGAAGCAAGTATATAGATTACCTGAAGACTGGGAAGCTGCCTTCGGATCCCAAAGAATCGAGAACTCTGCGCACGAAGGCGGCCGGGTTTAGTCTGTCCGAAGATAATACTCTATTCAGGAGAATGTTCGATGGCCCGCTCGCCTTATGCTTGGGGCCAGGAGACACTGAATGTGGTTTGAGGGAAGTTCACGAAGGCACCTGTGGAAACCATTCGGGCGAAGAATCGTCGGTTCATACGATAATCTGAGCAGGCTATTAGGACGACATGGAGAAAGATGCGAAGGAGTTCATGCGAAATGTGATGGTTGTCAAAGCCACACACCAATGATCCATCAGCACGGGGAGTTACTACAATCGGTTCTATCGCCTTAGCCGTTCATGAAGTGGGGAATGGATATCGTCGGTCACCTACCATGGGCACCGGGTAAGGCTCAATTTATATTATTTATGACTGGCTATTTTTTTAAATGGGTTGAAGCTCAAGCGTTCGAGAAGGTCCGGAAAAAAGAAGTCATCGACTTCATTTTGGACCACATCATATGCCGGCTCAGTATACTGACCGAGATAGTATGTGATAACGGGAAACAGTTCATCGGCAGCAATGTAAGCAAATTTTTCGAGGACCATAGGATCAAGAAGATCTTGTCAACACCCTATCACCCTAGTGGGAACGAGCAGGTGGAGTCGATGAACAAAACAATCCTTCAAAACCTTAAGAAAAAATTGGCCGATGCTAAAGGGAAATGGAAGAAAATCCCGCCCGAAGTCTTGTGGGCATATCGCACAACCTCAAAATCCAATAATAGGGCCACCTCGTTTTTGTTGGACTACAGCGGCAAAGCACTAATACCGGTCGAGGTGAGAGAATCGAGCCTCAGGTTCCGGTATGCAATCAAAGAATCTAACGGCGAGGCCATGAGCACGAACTTAGAACTACCGGATGAGAGACGCGATGCACTCTAGTCCGGCTCGCCGCCCAAAATCAGCGGATAGAAAGATATTACAACTGAAGATCCAACCTCCGACATTTCAACATCGGAGATTTGGTATTAAGAAGAGTAACACATCACACCCGGAACCCAAACGAAGGGAAGTTAGGACCGAACTGGGAAGGTCCGTATCGAGTCATCGGGATTACCAGTAAAGGTTCATACACACTCGAAGCAGGAAACGACATACAACTACCAAACAATTGGAACGTGACCCACTTAAGACGATACTACTGTTAAGGTACGACTTCATTCATCTTCTTTTATTTTGGCTAACACTTGCAGGCAACACCGAAGGAGAATGTAGCTGATTAGGCCTGAAAGCAAGCGTTGCACACTTTTTTCCTTGAACCGGTTTTGTCCCAAATGGGTTTTCTGGCAAGGTTTCTAATGAGGCAACAATAAATCGTGCTAACTTAGAGTCAAAAACCGGTTTTAAATCGGAGTAAATGGTCGCATCAACAGTATCCGAGTCCACTCGAAGATCGACTTCGAATACGGGGGGCCATCACCTTTGGGTCATGATTTTAGCAAGCAAGGAAACTCTATGCTCGAACAATCTAGGCTCGGTGGTTAGGATTTATTGTAACCACCAAATTGTCAAATGAACCATGCTCGAGTAGGTCATACCGGCCGCAATACGAGCTTTTATACAATCTTGTACGTTATGCACAGAAATGAAAGAAAGTTTCCACTTTGCTGAAAAATATTTTTTGCTTTTCAAAAGTATCAAGCCTGAGGGATACTCCGACCCGAGAATTATCGAGCCCAAGGGCCACCCCTATTTGGGCCCAAAGGGCTACTCCCACTGGGGACTTGTGTCCTGGATAAGTTCAGATGGCTCGGGTTATCAAAAATCGAGGCACAAAACCTATTAGGTAGTTCCCAAACCTAAAAGGCTACAGCCACCCTAAAAATTATTCGGAGACGTCTAAAGCCCGTAATCAAAACATAAAGCCTTCAACAAAATTCCAAACTTATTCAAAGGTTACCTTCGGTAAAATTATAGTCTAAAAAACATTTAAACAAAAATCTTGGGGAGAGCTTCCGGTAACTCGAGCCCCTATAAGTTTCAAACAAAACTTGCATCGAGGACAAGTCTTGTTCGGACCTCCGAAAAGCAACTTATTACTACATTTTATTCCATGCTAAGGCATTTGAAATCTTTGCAATTGTCGAAAGGATACTAAAGGTAAAAGTCTTGAAAATTGCCAACAGGGAAAAAACTTTATACATTCCAGAATGTCTTTACAAAGGCCAATGAAAACGACCTCAACAAAATAAATGGACAAGGTGCAAAAACAAAGACAAAAATTCCTAAGGCACCTACGCACGATCTTCACCAGAACCCGCCTCGTTACCAAAGCCATCGCGACCTTCTTCATCTTTGGGTTCGTCGAAGCCCTCAGAGCCTTCTTCATCCTCGGGTTCAGCTAGCTTCTTGGCCTCGACCTCAAGCCTTTGCGCCTCCTCGATCTCGGCAGATAGGTCGAAGCCTCGGGCATGGATCTCCTTGAGGGTCTTTCTCCGAGACAACCGCTTCATGTACTCAACAATGGATTTAGATAGGCCTCGGATGCCTTGACATCGGCCCTATACTAGGCCACCATCTCTTCAGCATCGGCGGAGGTTGTGCGCATCTGAGCCCTTACAGCTTCACTTTCACTGCCGAGGGCATCCCGCTCTTCCAGGGTTGAGTTTAGTTGAGCTTGTAATTCCTCGTTCTGCTGGTCTCGCTTATCAGCCTTCTCTTTTTCCACTCGGAGTTGAACTTCTACCGATGCCAGCTGTGCCTAGGCAGTCTCCCTATTTGAAGCCAGCTGGTCCATTTTTCCCTTCCAAATATCGGCCATGGCTTGGACCTCGTTCATTTCAATTCGGAGCTGGTCGATCCAGTCAATCTTCTGCTGAACCTGCGAGGTTTGGTCATTAGTTGCAATGGCTAACTTCGAAAACCTTTACCTTTTCAACCAAGTCGGCATGCTCCTTCTAAGCCGTATCTAGCTCGGCCTGGAGATTCTTGACTACCCCTTCATGTTGCTCGTTGAGAAGCTTATACATGTCTCTTTTCTCGGCAAGCTCCTTGATCTTAGCCTCGAGCTAGTTAACCTCGATCCGATACCGAAAAAAGCTTTTGTGATGGAGTACCGGAACTTGTGAAAGGGTAAAAGAAAGAATACATGATAAATATCATGAACTAAGTCAAAGGTCGATAGATCGTAATGATACCTTGCACAATTCAGTGCCTGCTGCGCCTCGTTGAACAGGCATGGTACTTCCACCGCGTTTATTTTCGCGTGGTCTTCTTTAGTCACCACATATCGAAGGTGGCTCATTACTCCCGCACGGGCAAAAAGAGCTCAGGCATCCTCCGGGATAGTGATGGCTATCGATCTCTTACGGCCGGTATCTACACTCGGGGTAGGGAATTGGTTGACTAACTTCGGGCTCAAATTCAGCCCGCTGACTTCTGAAGATGACTCCTTTCTCGACACTTTCAGGTCAGCCAACCTGAAAAACTCCTCCAAAACGGACGAGTCCATGAGTCCCTTCGTTAAACCTCTCCTTTCCTGCTCGAGCCTCCTCGAGCATAGACTCAGTATAAGAAGGTAACCCTGAAATATCTATTACACCGGGTGCCTCCTTCGGGGCGTGGCCAGCTTCCCGAGAAGTCCTGGCCCCAGTCTCCTCGTCGACCCCCCGGGCCTTAGGGGGATCAACCTCATGGATCTCCTCTTCAATGGCTGGTCACTCCTCGAGGGATGTCGGCACGTAGGCCACAAAAAAATCATCTTCTTTGGGCTCATCCTTGAGCCGATAAAGCGAATCCGAGTCGGGTGCTCGCGAGCTAGAACTTTCCTTTGGCTTATGGGCCAACCTTTTCTTTGGCTTCTTCATCTTTGAGTTCGGGGAGCCCGGAGCCTTCCTTTTCTTCATTTCTCCTGCTGCAGCTTCGGGCTGCTCCAAAGTGGAGGGGTCAGCGAACGGATCCTCGTCCCCTACTATAGGCCTAAGCTCAATGGTCTTAGGCAAACCTTCAAAAGAAATAGTTAAGAAAAGAGGGTAAATATGATGCGAATGGGAGAGCCAAATGTTACCTATTCGAGGAAGGGTCTTACCGTGAGAATGGGCCTCCCAGCGGCCCCTCGAGAGTTTGTGCCATGAGCGCTCGGAATAAGGCATCTGTAAATAAATTCCCTCGATCCATTCCTTGAGCTAAGGAATAGTGTTTGGAACTCGAACGATGACCATACCACCAAAAATACCTGTAAGAAAAGAGGAGATGAAGGTAAAATGGCGTTCAAAGGGAAACCATACTTACGAGATGCGTTCCACTTCTGGGGGAATGGCATGAGTTCGGAGGAAACCAAGTCTTCAGTCTTCACCCGAACGAAATGCCCTGCAAGCCCCGGTCCCAATCCTTATCGATGCTCGAGAATGGGGCTTTGCTGGCCCGGTCCCAATCCTCATCGATCCATTCATAGGCGGAGTAAGTGATCGATGGTGAACTGACGGGATTCGATCTTGTTCATGAAAAAACCAAGGAAGATCATGATCCTCCACAGCGACGGATGGATTTGACTGAGGCATACTTTGTACCTCTTGTAGAAATCCAAGATAACCGGGTCCACCGGGCCCAAGGTGAAGGGATAAGTATAAACACTTAGATACCTCTCCACGTGGGTAGTGATGGCGTCTGCATGCCCCGGGACTACTACTACGTCCTTACCTGCCCAGTTTTAGTCTTCTCGGACCGCGGGGATGACATCTTCGGTAATGGCGCATATATATCCTGATACTCCTTCACTCCGGCTTTGCACCGGCGAGGGCTTCTCAACCTTATAGTCATCGGCAATCGAACAACCACCGGGAATGAATATTTTCAAGGGAGGCTCGGCAACCGGTTCATCGATAGCTGCACCAGGAGAAGACCTCTCGAGGACGATCACATCAAGAGTCATCTCCTTGATTTCAGCAGTTGGTTGCGAAGAAGAAGAAACGACTTGTCGGGGAACATATTTTAGAAGTTTGTAGCCATTGTTATCTGGAAAAAGCTTGAAAAATATGAAGAAAGGTTGAAAGATGAAAAGTGAGGTGCGTTGATTTGGGTAAAAATTAGGTAAAAACTTGTAGCTTAATGAGAAGTCTTGAAACACGGAGATAAAAACATTAGAGTGTGAAGAAGGGTAGTGATATTCTGAAAACTCGAAGGTAGAAGCTTGGCCAAAAGGTAAAAAATGAACAAAGGAGGAAATTATTTATAAAGGTTTCGCGCTGTTTTACATTCAGGGATGACCTGCTGATGGCTGACACGTGTTTGAAATCATGATGATAGAACTGACAGGACATTTTGAATCTTTTTCGTTTTCGTCACGGCATATTGAAGAAGGGATCGAAGTGCATATGTCGTTTCTCATTGTTTCTGTAAACTTACTCTCCGAGTAATAAGGGGACTATATATATACGGGTGAAACCGAGCCTGTTGGACACCTCGGTTCTCGATGGAGTAAACGGAGCAGAGACATGATCGTAAGAAACCGGAATCGGGGTAAGGAGCCCCTCGAGTCGGAGTCTGGGCAAAGCACCTGCCCTTAGAAGAATTGGGGCCACATCCCCCATGTTCGATTCGAACCCCAAAACTTCGGAGAGCATTACTAGATAATCGAGCACGACTAACAAAGGGCCGTGATATCCGCGCTCAGCCGGGTGTCATGGCGTGAATCTCGGCACGTATCGACAGAAAATTTGTGATTAGCAAAACGGAAGAGTTTTACCTTTTATGGAATTGTACTTAGGGTAAAACTCCCCTACCATACAAAGGGGAGTTTGACTATTCATTAGACACATTGTAACATGCATACAAGGCAATATATTTTTATTTTCTCTGTTATTCAAACTTCTTACTTTTGTTCATCGGTTCTTCATCGTTGTGAGCCTATGATCGAAGACAAGCATTACATTAAGCTATTACTGAGTCCAGGATCACTCTCCTTAATTGGTTTGATAATTTATTACATCCTTTATCTGTTTTATCTAACGCTTTTTATCATTTGTATTGAATTAATCCGCGTATCCTTAAAACCACATATAAATTCAATTCTTATCCGTTTTTTAGGGTAAACACTAATACGTCTAAGGCACAATAACAAAATACCAGCACCATCAAACACCCCCAAAACCAAAGGCAGACCCATGATTTGGAAGTAGCAGAGAGACCAATATCCATTATTAAAAATTTGAGCAAATGGTGAAGTACGAATAGAACCCAAGCAATACACTACGAGTCAAGTTATGTCACTCCCAAATAGACTTATACAACTACCTAAGCTAGATCTTAGAGTGTTAATTAAATTATGTACCTATTATTTATGATTTATACACATAAATACATACTCTATATTTTTTTGGAATATATCAGGGGCTCGTGACCCTATCTAAGGGTAGGTCTACTAATGTTTGGTGTAAAATATATATATTTCTATGTAAATCACCTCATATTTGGCTTTTGTGTTATGAAATTGGGATGTTAATTGCTCTGATTCATGTTAAATTAAAGTGTTTTTATGTGTAGGAATAAGTCGGGAGCAATTGGGAGCGAAACGAGCAAGAAACAAGCCAAAACGAGACAAAAGCGGACGCAACGCCCTGGGGGGCGCCTGGCACCAGCCAGGGCGCCGACGTCGGGAACTTGTCCTAATTCGTCTACGAGTCCACTATTTCGACCCTACCCCTTCCCAACTCCTATATAAACCCATCCAAACCCAAGAGGGGGAAAAAACGTGCTTTTTGGAGGCAATAACACTACGGAACATCGCACAGAAGCAATCAATCATCAGTTCTTCATCTTTGTCTAGTATTTTTATAGTTATTTCAACACATTATATTTTGATTGTTTTGAACATGAGTGGCTAATCACCCCGTGTTCTGGGATTGTGATTAGCCATGAATATTGTGGTTCGAAGTTAACAAATTCTTGTTTATAATTCATGAGTATATGGTTGTTTCTTCAATTCTATGCCTAATTGCTTAATTGTTTGGCCATCAATTAAGTTCTGTCAATTATCTATGCTATGTTTGGAAAAACTATGTTCAGATTAGAAAAGAATTGAAGAAAGCATGTTCTTAACCTTTAAGAGGGGCGAATTCGTGGTTAGGATAGGAATATACTTAATCACCATGCTTAATTGAATATCGTATTTTTATTGCATTCTTGATAGATTAATTCCATAGGAATATAGGTGTTAATCTTATTAAGAATAGGCGAATAGTACTTCGGAAGAAGGCTATGAGTATATTTATAGATTCATTAGCAACCATACATGAATTATATGAACGGGAAGTTAATTAGAACACAATAGGATTGGTAAAATAATCACAACCCAATAAAATTTGTCCCCATTGATTTAACAACTCGTAATTTGATCTTTGATTATACTAGTTATAAATTAGAGCTGTAGTTTAGAATAATCCATCTATTGAACTCGAATTTTTCTTGTTTAAATAACAATATTAGTCCGTTAGAAAGTAGTTAATTTAAGTCCCTATGGGTACGATAACCTGGACTTACAATCCTATATTACTTGTCGACCGCGTATACTTGCGTGTGCGTTAGGGAGCAACAAGTTTTTGGCGCCGTTGCCGGGGACTTAAAAATCTGCTACTTTACCAACTTCAGCTTATATTTGTTATTTATTCAAGTTTCACTAATCGGCTTACGTTGTTTGCACACACAGGCTCTTCTATTGAATGCGGAGGAGTAGAAGCGCAAACAACCTTCTTCCTTTTGATCCAGAAATTGAACGAACACTACACAGAGTAAGGAGGGAAATAGAAGCCAGAACCAGGATTAACAGAGAGTTGGACATTGTTGTTCAACCACAGCCAATTGAGATGGCAGGAAATGTGGAACGAGCGGTAATCGAAGCTGCAAGACCAAATATAGCCAACATGACTGACGCGATTGTCAAGCCTGAAATCACAGGGCACTTTGAGCTAAAACAATACATGGTGCAGCTGATCCAATCCACAGGATAGTATGTGGGACTGTCGCATGAAGACCCACAGAGACATATTCAGAATTTTTTGGAAATCACGGATACTTATAATTATCCGAACGTTTCCAAAGATTATGTGAGGTTGACATTGTTTCCCTTTTCACTATTGGGGGAAGCAAATGAGTGGTTGCAAAAGGAGCCTGCGAATTCTATCTACACATGGGATGACCTGGCCCGAAAATTTCTGATCAAATTCTTTCCAACTAAGAAGACAAAGTCACTGAGAAGCCAGATTTTGGGATTTGAACAACGGGAAGGAGAAACTCTTCGACAGGCATGGGAAAGGTATAAGAAGCTACTTAGGGATTGTCCACACCATTTCCAGACAGATGAGGTCCTGGGACATACGTTTGTTGATGGGCTAGATGAAGCTTCAAAAATGAACCTTGACTCAGTATGCGGGGGCAGTTGCATGGCCAATCCATATAGTGAAATCCAACTCCTACTGAATAATTTCACGGCCAATGATCATAATTGGTAAGGTGACGGTGACTCGCGCAGAGCCATTAAACAAAAGGGAGCTGGGTTGATCGAATTGGATGACCTTGCAGCTATGAGAGCAGAGATGGCAAAACTGGCCAATCAGATGAACAGAATGACGATGCAGCAAGTTCAACCAAGACAACAGGTCCAACAAATGTCATTGTGCTGTGAGATGTGTGGTGACAACCACACGAGTGATATATGCCCCACAAATCCAGAATCCATATATTATGTGGGACAACAGAACAGGGGGCCCTTAAATCAGAATACATAATATGGGAACACCTATAACCCGAACTGGAGGAATCATCCCAACTTTTCATGGGGTGGTCATCAACAGCAGCAGAATCCAGGTAGACCGCATGGGAATTATAATCAACCACAAAGGCAACCTCCATAGGCAGATGATAATACAAATGAGTTGTTGAAGCAGCTGGTGCAGGACAACAAACAATTCAGAACAGAATACCAAACCCTCACCACAACAGTGAGGAATCTGGAACGCCAATTGAGACAGCTGGCCGGGGCTCAAAATACTCGATCAGCTGGAGCTCTACCCAGCGATACTGAAGCAAACCCAAGGACGTCACTGAATGCTGTATCATTGAGAAACGGGAGACAGTTGGAAGAGGTAGAATTGAAAAAGAAGGAGCAGGTGACATTTAATGACAAGCCAATCACCATTGAGGCAACAACAGAGAAATCTAAAGAAACTGAAAAACTGGCTGAAGAGGTAGGAGCTAAGCAACCCCCACAAATGGTTGCAAGGCCCCCACCTCCATTTCCACAGAGGTTACAAAAATTGAAAGGATAATGAGGGCATACAAAAAGTTCCTTGACATTTTGAAGCAGGTACAAATCAACATTCCATTGGTTGATATTTTGCAAGAGGTGCCTAAATACGCAAAGTATATCAAAGATATTGTGGCCAATAAAAGGAGATTGACTGAGTTTGAAACAGTGGCACTCACCGAGGAATGCAGTTCTAGAATTCAAGGCAAGCTACCACAGAAATTGAAGGATGCGGGTAGCTTCACCATTCAAATTTCAATTGGGAAACATGCCGTAGGAAGAGCGTTATGTGATCTTGGAGTGAGTATTAACTTGATGCCACTCTCAGTATTCAGACAGTTGGGGTTGGGTGACCCACGCCCAACGACAGTTATATTATAGTTGGCAGACCGCTCCCTGGCTCATCCGGAGGGAGTAATTGAAGATGTCCTGGTCCAAGTTGGCTCGTTCATATTTCCTGCGGACTTTATCATCCTGGATTACGAGCCGGATCAGGAGGTCCCATTTATTTTGGGGCGTCCATTCTTAGCCACAGGTCGAGCGATTATTGATGTTTGCGAAGGAAAGATGACGATGAGAGTGGGTGACCAAGAAGAGGTTTTCAATGTTTATAAAGCGCTCAAGTTGCCAGCCCACTATGAAGAATTATCCATGATCTCTGTGGTGGAGGGTAATTCAACATCATTAGTGACCCATATGAGCCCTGAAGTTCCAATTGAACGAGCATTGATTGGGGAAAAGAGTAAATATGGAACAATGGAAGAAATTAAGAAAGTACTGGATATTTCCGGCAATTATGTCCCGGGGTTCAGAAAAGTAGAAAAGTTGGAAAAGCCTGTCACTCTGACCCTTCTCAGGCCATCTGTTGAAGAAGCTCGAAGGCTAGACATCAAGCCAGATTGATAGCACGAATCTGAGTCGTGCCGCGATGTTAAATCAGGCGCTTGTTGGGAGGCAACCCAGTTTTTATCACTTTCCTAGTTTAACTTCTTGACTTGTTCTTTTAGACTAGATAGGATAATACACTTGATGTATACATGTAGAATTATTAGATGTGATGTTGTAGGACATGTAAGTTGTATAACGGTAAAAAAAAAATTAAAAAAAAATTTTGAAGTTTCGAAAAGCAGCACTCCACGACCCCCAGCGCCAAGGAGGGCGCGAGACGCCACCTGGGGGGGGGGGG